>JAGVVM010000821.1:0-33346 GCA_019149425.1 Psidium friedrichsthalianum | reverse complement strand
AGGATTCGGAGGGGGAAGACGAAGGCGAGATTAACCTGAAGCCAGCAGATCTGCAAGCAGACGGAGCAAAGAGAGAGGAGAGAGAGAGAGAGAGATTTTCACGCCTTTTTCATACGACTTCGTTTTCCATTTTAATTTATCGTGAGTCCTATCGGCTTGTCTTCTACTTTTCTTTTCTATTCCTTTTTTGTCTTGTTGACATTTTGGTGGCTCATAAGCGCGTATTCCTCGTAGGCGGAAAATATAAAAATATGAATATTCTCTATGGCTGCTAACTTTTTTTTTTTTTTATCGAAAGGAAAATGAAAAAGAGGTACGTAACTTCAAGATAAAGATACAAATCACGTACAAAAAGTAAATCTGAAAGATAAATCAACTTGGTACAGTCTACGGTTGACTCGCTGATTCCACAAAAATGTCATAACATCGAAGCATAACTAACGGCTGACTATCGAATCTCGCATTATCATCAATAATGAGTACACATCGCGATTTCCCTCTACAATAGTTACGATTTTGCCAAAAGGTGGTGCGCACAGATTCGGCATCCCCAACACCATCATTGTATGCAAACAACAATACCAATAGGTTGAAAGAGCACATAAAACACCATGTAAATCTCATATCTATAACTAAAACAGAATAGAAAAGCACCAAAAAATCTAGATCTTGCTCTATGTTAGGAAAGAGAGATACTAGTTAATCACAAAATCACTTCAAATAGGCCGTCTACTAAAGATAGCAATAAAGGAGCCTTGGAGACTTGCGGAGCACCCGATTATATAGAGGGAGGATAAAAATCAAGATATGATAAATATGGATATAATTTCTGATGATAAGAATATCTCATGAGGAAGTGAGATAAAGATGGATATAATTTCTCATGTTCATTGCATCAAAGTTATTTTTTATCCGAATAAAAAAATTTTAAATTAGCAAAATTAAAATAATAAGTATACATATGTCAATTCTAATAAAACAAATTAAAAAAATACAACAGTTTTGGTTTTATTTATTCGCAATTCTATTTATATATACGAATTTCTTTCTATTCTATAATAATATCAAATTTATTTCTATTTATGTTTACTACATATTTTAGGTATATTAGTATAGTTCATTATTTAATAATATTTTTATTAAGAAATGATGGAAGAGAATTTGAAAAGGAAAACAAATAAAAAAAAAGAGAGGAAAATAATAAAAAAATTAAGTAAATAAAATGAAGTATAAGAACTCATATTTAAATGAACAAATTTACAGTTAAAAAATGATATTTCTAATTCTAAAAAAATTGGGGGGCAATGTGGTTTATAAAAAAAAAATTCACTCTCTCCGCTCTCTCTCCTCCGTATCTTTATTCATGTTGAAGTTTCACGACTCCTTATAGTTTTTTAGTTCACATCAAAACTTCATGAAAGTGGCAAGATAGTGAAAGCTCATTCTTCTCCCTCATTATCTAATTCACGTCAAAAGTCCATGAAGAAAGCAAGAGAGTCAAGTTCCTTCTTTTCTATAATTTTGTGGTTCACATTAAAGTTTCACGAAAGTGGCAAGAAAGTCAATACACTATACTCTTTAGAATTACGAAAGTGAATGATCATGTTTTCTCTATCTTTTCTTAGTTTTGGCATTTGTTGGCTGATTTACCTCAATGATGTTGTTGGAGCTCTTTTACACCTCAATGATGCAATGAGCTATTTTGTTTAAGATTGGGATCGTACAATAATTATGGATTGATCGGTGGAAGGTATCCTCGTGTGTACATTTGTTTTTTCTCTAGCAATGGATCTTACGAGATTTTTTTTGTTTCCATTTATGTATTTCAAGTTCATTTACACATGTGCTGTTCATAATAACCATGGACAGGATATGATATAAAACACTAACTTTATTTTTTGCGATTCACCAAGCAATGAATAAAAATATAACAACATTCCTGAATTTCATGTCATATCCTTTCAATCCTATCCTGACTAAAACTTCAAACGACCAAATGTAGCCTAATGGATTTTGTTAAACATTCGTTCAAGGAAAAGTTGGAACTTTCAATACACCGTCTCTCGTGTTATATATAATTAATGCAAAGAAAGCTACAATAAATATTTGCTAAGTATGCTTAAACTAGTATTCCGAGACACTACGTTATCAATACCCTCATGCAAGTAATTAATGCATGTATATGCTTCATCATCCACGAGCTTTCGATTTGCATATTTATTTCCCTTAGTAAATTAAGTTAGCCTTTGGGAAAAAAAAATCCAAAGAAGAAAGAAAAACTTGAGTGGGTCTAGATGGTCAAGACTCATGGTTGCGTGCGAAAAATTAAGACATGAATGAATTAGGGCAGACGATTCGAAAAAGATGGGAACGGGATTAACGTTGATAAAGTTCAAGTAAGAAAGTACAATTCTTATATCTTGTAACATATATAAGCTACTAAAGGTCCTATAGTAGCTTTAATCTAATATGTTCTATGTGCCACTTTCGAATGACGTGGGCGATCTCACTCGTGAATCATCACTCGATTAGACTTGGCGAGGTCTAACCCAATTATGTTATAATGACCCAAGTTCTTTGCCTCTGTGATTCCACTTCTTACATGATTTGTTTATTATTTTCTGCCTACCTTTATTCGTAATGTGGGAAGACGAGAGTCAACCTAGATAAGCGGACATATCAACTTTCAAGATATTTATACAAATAGTTTTTATACATACGGTTCAAGTATATTTTACAATATTCACTATCCTCCCTTTTTCTATGTATAATCAAAATTTGAAAGGTTACTCGACTGTTGCTCCTCTACCCTTCTTACTCTTACTAGACTCTTAGGACTTCTTCCTCATCATCACTCGGGCACTCTTCTAAGATGCACGGTTACCACTGGCACATATGTCTGGTTCACGCATGGCTTGCCAAGACCCATGGATTCCCACTTAATATCCCTGTATGACACTTCCACGACTTACACATTTGGGCGTCTCAACTCGTGAGACATCTTTGATCACATAGAAAGCGCATCCTAGACACACGGTAGGGGCATCACAGCCTCCTGGGGAATTACCGGAACACGGACCGATGTACACAATTCACATCTCTTAACTTTTGCACACATGCATGCCGGTTCTTACATGATATGCCAATGCACATGCCACATTCACCCGACAAATTCATATACTCAGCATGCACAAAAGTCAATTTCACATGGGCATTCCACACACTAATTGGACGAACAATTCATCTCAACACATACTCAGCTACTAGGCAGATTCGGTCCCTAAATTACATCATCCCATACTTCATCATACTAATTCAAAAAAAATTCTGGAAATCCACAGATTAATATTTCGAGATGTGCCACTTAAGAAATAGTTTCATTTGAGCCACAGAAACAAAAGTTTTTCACATAATTCGTGACTTACTCGTACAAGGACAGTTTCACGCATCAATTGAAATCACCGTTGGTACCCAGTAAATTACTTCATAAAATCACGATCTTTTATTATGTTATAGCTAAGACCCTGTTCAAAACTTTCATGGTAGTGGAGAGCCTGATTCAGCCTGTATTAATCGTAATAGTTCATAGAATCAGTAGGTAAAATCAGCCTCCAGTGACAGACTATTATCGGTTAAATGGACCATCCTTCCACCAACTTTAAATGTCCCAAAATTTCCAGAAATTTTATGTATTGTAGATCTGGATGTGCTCTAAAAATTTCACGAAGACTGTTCCAACTAAGTCCTAGAAAAATCATGGAAAATAACAATCATACAGAGGTCACGGTTAAAATTTTCCAGACACCAACAAAACCATGAATGAATATGACCTTAAGCCCAACATTTGAACTCCAAAAATTCTCAAATTAATTTATGTTATATTTTAGGATGTTATAGAAACTCTTCATGTTCAAGGAAGCCCACAGAAAGCTACATAAAAATAGTAAACTCAGAAGGTCAGATCAGACTAGAACTTAGGACAATACAAAGAAAAACATGCACGACCATTTCTAGTGTTTCCCTACCAAATCTGACCACATGCAGTCCCATAGACTCTATATCACTTTCATTTCCAATGTGTGCTAGGTCTAACTAAGTCACAAATGAATCCCTAATCAATAACTACAAAATCAAGCAATGTACAAGAAAGATGAATGCACTTTGCCTTTGACCTTCAACTCAAATCACCAGCAGCTAGAGTGTTTCTAGAGTAAAAATGAGAGTGAGAATGAGGAGAGCAAGGGGGTGCTCGGCCAAGGAGGAGAGGAAGAGAAAAAGATTGAGCGCAAGGGTCATTTTTTAATGAAATGTATAGTTGTTTAGGGTAAATCATGATAAGTAATTGAGTGAATTTTGACTCGATTTCCCATGGGGTGGCCAGCCATGCTTAGAGGGGAGAGAGAGAGAGAGTTTGAGCGTCAGAGTAAATTTATCATGAACTTCTATTGGATAAATGGGGTGGCAAGAAATGACGTGGTTTTGGGGTAATTATTTGAATTTTTGGCTTAATTTCAAGGGTTGGCCGGCCATGTATATTGGTCTTTCCCATTTTGCCCTCGATCACTTAATTATGCATAGTAAACTCCCAATTAGACTATAGTTTGTTCCTTGATCGCTTGGTTTTTCGATCCCTATATAAAGCTAATACTATAATCTCAAAATTAATCACACGACACATCCCAATCAATATCAAACAAATAATTTCTAATATTGTTATCGCGTGGGGATTCAGGCTGTCACATGACAATAGCAATATTATGGTTATCTCACAAAGTAAAGGAAGTAAGCGATTAATCAATTATTTAAGACAAGGATAGTTTCCAAAAGTCTTAAAAAGTGAGACTAATTAGTGTTACTTTATATGCGGTAACATGGAATATTGGTCGCCCGAAACACGGTGGATAGGAGTAGACTTCTTTGTTACGATTTATTGGAACAAAATTGTTGATTCGGAACGATTTTCTTTTCTTTTCAAAAATCAAATATAAATTATGCGAAATATCCGATAAATATCGATGAGAATGTTAATTAGATAACAAAAAACAAACATTTCCCTTTTCCTTTTTAGTTAACATATAAGTTATGTTATGTACTTATGTCTAAGCGCATTTGTATTTTCTTATTGGGTTCATCAAATATTAGCACTAAGGCTAGCCCCCAGTGATTTTGCTAGCTCATGATGGACTTTATGGCAACTTCGTCTACAGTCTAGTGAATAAGTTTGGACCCACAGCTTCTAGGTAAACCAGATCAGGATTCGTCGGTGGTGTAACATTTGCTCGTAACCTTGAGACCACTCTCAATTTTCCAGTTATATATTAAGTAGTTTATTTTAGTCCAACAAAACATTAATTAAAAATTAACTAACATCCATTGACAATTAGGGGTATAGCTAGGAAGATAAATTCAAATGAATTCACCTTAGAGTCCCCATCATAATCAACAGTACTGATTTTTCGTAAGAAAAAGTACAATGAATAAAGAAATCAACTAAAAAAGGAAGTGAATAATAAATTACGATTTTCACTTATAGTACAATATTATGTGTTTTCCTGTTTCTATCAAGAAAGAAATTACGCGGAGTAAAGAAACCAATTCCTTTAAAGAGCATATTTACATTTCACTCCATTGCTTTAGTTTTTGAAGGGAAAATTACCAAAAAAGTCTTAAACATATTGTTGTTGTCTCAATTCAATCCTAACCTTTTTTTTTTTGTCAATTCAATCCTAAACTTTTTACATTTGTACCAATTCGGTTCTTATAATCAATTTTGGCTAGACATTGCTGACGTGCTGCAACCGACAATGATGTGGCCAATTTTTTTTTACACATTAATATTTTTTCTTTCTTTCTCTTTTTTTTTTCCTTCCTTCTTCCTCCAGGCAGCCATTGAGCCCAACGATCGGCCAGAGGCGAGGGCCCAGAGAGGTCGTGCCTCTCTAGATCTAGCGAGGCTGACCTCGCTAGTGGTCAGCAGGAGAGAGCTTCTCCAAAGGCTAGCGAGGTCGGCCCTAGCATGTAGCCAGTCACTGGGCTCGGAGGTTAGCTAGAGGGAAAAGGAAAGAAAGAAAGAAAGAAAGAAAGAAATAACAAATAATAAATAAATACAAAAATATTGATCATGTCAGCCTAGTAGCCACGTTCAATTTTTATTCGAAGTTAATGAGAATAAATTAAATAACATAAATACAAAATTTTTTGAATAAATTGATTAAAATTTCGTTATGACTATTGCCCAAGAATATATTTTTTTTGGTAATTTTCTCCTATTGAATGCAATTTTAATTTTGTGATCAAAAAGCCTTTGAATTTGATATTGAAGATATTTCAATAATAAAGAATAACAAGACGGACGAGATTACCTAGGTTGGAGTTGGCGAATACTGCGGGATCCCTTATTTCTCACACCGGGTACGCCCACGTGAGCTTAGGGAAACTGAAGTGTTATCCAACGACATGCCCCTGCGTGCGGGGGTTCGGGGGCAGCGCCCGACACGGGTGCCCCGCTGCCCGGTCAGCGGGCCCCCGTCGGGAGGCGCTGCCCCCGAACCCCCGCCCGCTGACCGGGCAGCGGGGCACCCGTGTCGGGGGCGCTGCCCCCGAACCCCCGCACGCAGGGATCACATGTCGTTGGATAACACTTCAGTTTCCCTAAGCTCACGTGGGCGTACCCGGTGTGAGAAATAAGGGATCCCGAAGTATTCGCCAACTCCAACAATAAGTATAAAGGCCGTAGTTCGACAAACTAAAAGTCAATTATTGTTATCAATATTCTTGAAATATTTCAATATCAAATTAAAAAGGCTTTATTTGATCACAAAATTAAAATTGCATTCAAAAGGAGAAAATTACAAAAAAAAAAGCCCTAAACATATTACAGTTGTGGCAATACAGTCATAACCTTTTTTTAATCAATTTAATTCAAATATTTTGTATTTATGTTAATTTAGTCATTTATTCTCATTAATTTTGACTAAAAATTGCTAACGTGGCACCACTAAGGCTGACATGATCAATATTTAATAGTATTTATTTATTATTTGTTATTTCTTTCTTTCTTTCTTTTTCTTTTTTTCCCTTCCTTCCCCCTCTAGCTAACCACCGAGCCCAGTGACTGGCTACATGCTAGGGCCGACCTCGCTAGCCTTTGGAGAAGCTCTCTCCTGCTGACCACTAGCGAGGTCAGCCTCGCTTAGATCTAGAGAGGCACGACCTCTCTGGGCCCTCGCCTCTGGCCGATCGTTGGGCTCAATGGCTGCCTGGAGGAAGAAGGAAGGAAAAAAAAGAGAAAGAAAAGAAAAAATATTAATGTGTAAAAAAAAAATTGGCCACATCATTGTCGGTTGCAGCACGTTAGCAATGTCTAGCCAAAATTGATTATAAGAACCGAATTGGTACAAATGTAAAAAGTTTAGGATTGAATTGACAAAAAAAAAAGGTTAGGATTGAATTGAGACAACAACAATATGTTTAAGACTTTTTTGGTAATTTTCCCTTCAAAAACTAAAGCAATGGAGTGAAATGTAAATATGCTCTTTAAAGGAATTGGTTTCTTTACTCCGCGTAATTTCTTTCTTGATAGAAACAGGAAAACACATAATATTGTACTATAAGTGAAAATCGTAATTTATTATTCACTTCCTTTTTTAGTTGATTTCTTTATTCATTGTACTTTTTCTTACGAAAAATCAGTACTGTTGATTATGATGGGGACTCTAAGGTGAATTCATTTGAATTTATCTTCCTAGCTATACCCCTAATTGTCAATGGATGTTAGTTAATTTTTAATTAATGTTTTGTTGGACTAAAATAAACTACTTAATATATAACTGGAAAATTGAGAGTGGTCTCAAGGTTACGAGCAAATGTTACACCACCGACGAATCCTGATCTGGTTTACCTAGAAGCTGTGGGTCCAAACTTATTCACTAGACTGTAGACGAAGTTGCCATAAGTCCATCATGAGCTAGCAAAATCACTGGGGGCTAGCCTTAGTGCTAATATTTGATGAACCCAATAAGAAAATACAAATGCGCTTAGACATAAGTACATAACATAACTTATATGTTAACTAAAAAGGAAAAGGGAAATGTTTGTTTTTTGTTATCTAATTAACATTCTCATCGATATTTATCAGATATTTCGCATAATTTATATTTGATTTTTAAAAGAAAAGAAAATCGTTCCGAATCAACAAATTTTGTTCCAATAAATCGTAACAAAGAAGTCTACTCCTATCCACCGTGTTTCGGGCGACCAATATTCCATGTTACCGCATATAAAGTAACACTAATTAGTCTCACTTTTTAAGACTTTTGGAAACTATCCTTGTCTTAAATAATTGATTAATCGCTTACTTCCTTTACTTTGTGAGATAACCATCAATATTGCTATTGTCATGTGACAGCCTGAATCCCCACGCGATAACAATATTAGAAATTATTTGTTTGATATTGATTGGGATGTGTCGTGTGATTAATTTTGAGATTTAGTATTAGCTTTATATAGGGATCGAAAAAACCAAGCGATCAAGGAACAAACTATAGTCTAATTGGGAGTTTACTATGCATAATTAAGTGATCGAGGGCAAAATGGGAAAGACCAATATACATGGCCGGCCAACCCCTTGAAATTAAAAAATTCAAATAATTACCCCAAAACCACGTCATTTCTTGCCACCCCATTTATCCAATAGAAGTTCATGATAAATTTACTCTGACGCTCAAACTCTCTCTCTCTCTCCCCCTCTAAGCAGCTGGCCACCCCATGGGAAATCGAGTCAAAATTCACCAATTACTTATCATGATTTACCCTAAACAACTATACATTTCATTAAAAAATGACCCTTGCGCTCAATCTTTTTCTCTTCCTCTCCTCCTTGGCCGAACACCCCCTTGCTCTCCTCATTCTCACTCTCATTTTTACTCTAGAAACACTCTAGCTGCTGGTGATTTGAGTTGAAGGTCAAAGGCAAAGTGCATTCATCTTTCTTTTACATTGCTTGATTTTTGTGATTAGGGATTCATTTGTGACTTAGTTAGACCTAGCACACATTGGAAATGAAAGTGATATAGAGTCTATGGGACTGCATGTGGTCAGATTTGGTAGGGAAACACTAGAAATGGTCGTGCATGTTTTTCTTTGTATTGTCCTAAGTTCTAGTCTGATCTGACCTTCTGAGTTTACTATTTTTATGTAGCTTTCTGTGGGCTTCCTTGAACATGAAGAGTTTCTATAACATCCTAAAATATAACATAAATTAATTGAGAATTTTTGGAGTTCAAATGTTTGGCTTAAAGGTCATATTCATTCATGGTTTTGTTGGTGTCTGGAAAATTTTAACCGTGACCTCTGTATGATTTTATTTTCCATGATTTTTCTAGGACTTAGTTGGAACAGTCTTCGTGAAATTTTCAGAGCACATCCAGATCTACAATATATAAAATTTCTGGAAATTTTGGGACATTTAAAGTTGGTGGAAGGATGGTCCATTTAACCGATAATAGTCTGTCACTGGAGGCTGATTTTACCTACTGATTCTATGAACTATTAGGATTAATACAGGCTGAATCAGGCTCTCCACTACCATGAAAGTTTTTGAACAGGGTCTTAGCTATAACATAATAAAAGATCGTGATTTTATGAAGTAATTTACTGGGGTACCAACGGTGATTTCAATTGATGCGCGAAACTGTCCTTGTACGAGTAAGTCACGAATTATGTGAAAAACTTTTGTTTCTGTGGCTCAAATGAAAACTATTTCTTAAGCGGCACATCTCGAAATATTAATCTGTGGATTTCCAGAATTTTTTTTGAATTAGTATGATGAAGTATGGGATGATGTAATTTAGGGACCGAATCTGCCTAGTAGCTGAGTATGTGTTGAGATGAATTGTTCGTCCAATTAGTGTGTGGAATGCCCATGTGAAATTGACTTTTGTGCATGCTGAGTATATTGAATTTGTCGGGGTGAATGTGGCATGTGCATTGGCATATCATGTAAGAACCGGCATGCATGTGTGCAAAAGTTAAGAGATGTGAATTGTGTACATCGGTCCGTGTTCCGGTAATTCCCCAGGAGGCTGTGATGCCCCTACCGTGTGTCTAGGATACGCTTTCTGTGTGATCAAAGATGTCTCATGAGTTGAGACGCCCAAATGTGTAAGTCGTGGAAGTGTCATACAGGGATGTTAAGTGGGAATCCATGGGTCTTGGCAAGCCATGCGTGAACCAGGCATATGTGCCAATGGTAACCGTGCATCTTAGAAGAGTGCCCGAGTGATGATGAGGAAGAAGTCCTAAGAGTCTAGTAAGAGTAAGAAGGGGTAGAGGAGCAACAGTCGAGTAACCTTTCAAATTTTGATTATACATAGAAAAAGGGAGGATAGTGAATATTGTAAAATATACTTGAACCGTATGTATAAAACTATTTGTATAAATATCTTGAAAGTTGATATGTCCGCTTATCTAGGTTGACTCTCGTCTTCCCACATTACGAATAAAGGTAGGCAGAAAATAATAAACAAATCATGTAAGAAGTGGAATCACAGAGGCAAAGAACTTGGGTCATTATAACATAATTGGGTTAGACCTCGCCAAGTCTAATCGAGTGATGATTCGCGAGTGAGATCGCCCACGTCATTCGAAAGTGGCACATAGAACATATTAGATTAAAGCTACTATAGGACCTTTAGTAGCTTATATATGTTACAAGATATAAGAATTGTATTTTCTTACTTGAACTTTATCAACGTTAATCCCGTTCCCATCTTTTTCGAATCGTCTGCCCTAATTCATTCATGTCTTAATTTTTCGCACGCAACCATGAGTCTTGACCATCTAGACCCACTCAAGTTTTTCTTTCTTCTTTGGATTTTTTTTTCCCAAAGGCTAACTTAATTTACTAAGGGAAATAAATATGCAAATCGAAAGCTCGTGGATGATGAAGCATATACATGCATTAATTACTTGCATGAGGGTATTGATAACGTAGTGTCTCGGAATACTAGTTAAGCATACTTAGCAAATATTTATTGTAGCTTTCTTTGCATTAATTATATATAACACGAGAGACGGTGTATTGAAAGTTCCAACTTTTCCTTGAACGAATGTTTAACAAAATCCATTAGGCTACATTTGGTCGTTTGAAGTTTTAGTCAAGATAGGATTGAAAGGATATGACATGAAATTCAGGAATGTTGTTATATTTTATTCATTGCTTGGTGAATCGCAAAAATAAAGTTAGTGTTTTATATCATATCCTGTCCATGGTTATTATGAACAGCACATGTGTAAATGAACTTGAAAATACATAAATGGAAACAAAAAAAAAAATCTCGTAAGATCCATTGCTAGAGAAAAAACAAATGTACACACGAGGATACCTTCCACCGATCAATCCATAATTATTGTACGATCTCAATCTTAAACAAAATAGCTCATTGCATCATTGAGGTGTAAAAGAGCTCCAACAACATCATTGAGGTAAATCAGCCAACAAATGCCAAAACTAAGAAAAGATAGAGAAAACATGATCATTCACTTTCGTAATTCTAAAGAGTATAGTGTATTGACTTTCTTGCCACTTTCGTGAAACTTTAATGTGAACCACAAAATTATAGAAAAGAAGGAACTTTGACTCTCTTGCTTTCTTCATGGACTTTTGACGTGAATTAGATAATGAGGGAGAAGAATGAGCTTTCACTATCTTGCCACTTTCATGAAGTTTTGATGTGAACTAAAAAACTATAAGGGAGTCGTGAAACTTCAACATGAATAAAAGATACGGAGGAGAGAGAGCGGAGAGAGTGAATTTTTTTTTTATAAACCACATTGCCCCCAATTTTTTAGAATTAGAAATATCATTTTTTAACTGTAAATTTGTTCATTTAAATATGAGTTCTTATACTTCATTTTATTTACTTAATTTTTTTATTATTTTCCTCTCTTTTTTTTATTTGTTTTCCTTTTCAAATTCTCTTCCATCATTTCTTAATAAAAATATTATTAAATAATGAACTATACTAATATACCTAAAATATGTAGTAAACATAAATAGAAATAAATTTGATATTATTATAGAATAGAAAGAAATTCGTATATATAAATAGAATTGCGAATAAATAAAACCAAAACTGTTGTATTTTTTTAAAATTTTTTTCATTAGAATTGACATATGTATACTTATTATTTAATTTTGCTAATTTAAAATTTTTTTATTCGATAAAAATAACTTTGATGCAATGAACATGAGAAATTATATCCATCTTTATCTCACATCCTCATAAGATATTCTTATCATCAAAAATTATATCCATATTTATCATATCTTGATTTTTATCCTCACTCCATATAATCGAGCGCTCCGCAAGTCTCCAAGGCTCCTTTATTGCTATCTTCAGTAGACGGCCTATCTGAAGTGATTTTGTGATTAAGTAGTATCTCTGTTTCCAACATAGAGCTAGATCTAGATTTTTAGTGCTTTTCTATTCTGTTTTAGTTATAGATATGAGATTTACATGGTGTTTTATGTGCTCTTTCAACCTATTGGTATTGTTGTTTGCATACAATGATGGTGTTGGGGATGCCGAATCTGTGCGCACCACCTTTTGGCAAAATCGTAGCTATTGTAGAGGGAAATCGCGATGTGTACTCATTATTGATGATAATGCGAGATTCGATAGTCAGCCGTTAGTTATGCTTCGATGTTATGACATTTTTGTGGAATCAGAGAGTCAACCGTAGACTGTACCAAGTCGATTTATCTTTCAGATTTACTTTTTGTACGTGATTTGTATCTTTATCTTGAAGTTACGTACCTCTTTTTCATTTTCCTTTCGATAAAAAAAAAAAAAAGTTAGCAGCCATAGAGAATATTCATATTTTTATATTTTCCTCCTACGAGGAATACGCGCTTATGAGCCACCAAAATGTCAACAAGACAAAAAAGGAATAGAAAAGAAAAGTAGAAGACGAAGCCGATAGGACTCACGATAAATTAAAATGGAAAACGAAGTCGTATGAAAAAGGCGTGAAAATCTCTCTCTCTCTCTCTCCTCTCTCTTGCTCCGTCTGCTTGCAGATCTGCTGGCTTCAGGTTAATCTCGCCTTCGTCTTCCACCTCCGAATCCTCCAATCTCCCTTCAACGACAGTCTCACTCCAGGTCAGCTTCTTTTGTCCGATTCTCTTTCCCCAATTTCTTTTTTTTTTTTCCTCCTGTTTTTTCCTCGTTAATCTGCGCGTGTTCCGATCTCAACTTCGATTTTCTTTAGTGATCCATGGCTAGTTTGCTTTAGATCTTTGAGGAATGTTTCGTTTTCTGGTTCGCCTCCTCGAATCAATCGATTCCTTGTTCGTTTCCTGAGTCCGAATGTTCGGGGGCAATGCCCTAATTCCGAAAATCTTTTTCTCTTTTTTTTCTTGGGGGAGGATTTCTGAATGAGTTGATTTATGTCGATGACACTGCACATTTGCCGCGTTTCGCCGATTAGGATTTAGATGGAGCGAACTGCTATCTCCAGTGTGTGAAGCTGCAATTTCTCAGAATCCCAAATGTAGCTTCCCGTGTGCTGATTGATTGATTTGTGTACCGCAGGTTTTGGCTTGGATTCGATGGAGGGAGTTGGAAGTGATGCTGCCTCAGCGGCGGCGCCGATAGATCAATGGAGGCACGATGTTTGGAGGCTTTACCAGCATTATCTGGACAAATCCACTCCTCATGCCACCTACCGATGGATCGGAACCCTTGTCTTGTTGGCCATCTACGTCATGAGGGTCTTGTATCTTCAGGGGTTTTATATTGTCTCTTATGGTCTGGGAATCTATTTACTGAATCTCATGATCGGGTTTCTGTCCCCATTGGTTGATCCTGAGTTGGAAGTCTCGGATGGGCCAGTGCTGCCGACAAAAGGGTCCGACGAGTTCAAGCCATTCATCCGACGGCTCCCAGAGTTCAAGTTCTGGTAATTGAATATTCTCCTGTTCTTTTTGGCCCATTTACTGAATCCCTTTTTCTTGCGCTAGGGTTGAATTGTTCACTAGAATGAGTAGCTTATTTTATTGCTTGCAGTAATTTGAAGTTTGTATGTTGGAGACATTTTGCAATTGTTATTCTGGTTTGTTTATTAGCTGTAACTCTTAATTGTTGGGCCACTTATAATAGTCTTCTGGTGTAGTAGTTTACGCAAAATTGAGTGGCTTAGTGGTAGTTAGTGAAAGTGTTCATCCCCAAATGGAGGCTAGCTGCGTTAATCTCTTTGAGGCGTTGGAGAGCGACCAGGAAGTTGAATACAAAAGCAAAATCTACACAATCTTTTAATGATCTTTAAAAGAATTAGTATTGTGAGATCCTGGTTAGTTTGTTTTTTTTTGGTCATTTTCCACAATTTAGTTTGATTAATGTATGGCTCGCTTCTGTGTTAGACGAGTTTCTTGGAAGTGACACACAAAGTTAGTAGTATGTGTCCTCTCGCATTGGTTTGATTATGCTTGTCTCCTCATGCTTTTTAATTTATTAACCTGAGATGCTGTCTCTCTTTAGTTTTTCTCATGATCAGTGGCACCTAGAATTTAGTCCAATGAACATAACAGTATGTTAGATGATGGTTGGTTGAGCTGTTATGTGTGATGCCAGGCATGGGAGCTGATTTACACGAAAAATGGTGTTAATTTCTCTATCATTCCCCATGAACATATTGGTACTGCGTGCAACCGAGAAATCTTTGTCTTGATGCTTAAAGTTTAACATGGACGTGTTGTTAACTCTGGTTAAGACGTGATATTAAGAATCTATTATTTTCATTTGCTGCAAATTATTTTTGGATACACTATTAGAATTGTTAACAAAGATGCTGGACTAAAGTGGAGCTATTATTTAAGTAGATTTGATAGTCATAATAACTCTGGGCTAAGTAGGTTATTAAGTTTGTCCGAGCTGCTGCCTCAGGAAGTATGGCGTTTTAAGACTGTTAAACATAAAAAAAGAGTTGCTTGATTAATCTGCAGATGTAAACCTTTTCTCCAGCCATTAAACTTTTTTTTCCTCAATTGGAAAGTGCTTTCTTGGTCATCATGTGTGCAGTGAGTTGAGTTGAGTTACTACTTGACTGGATTCTTTATGTTTTTCAGGCACTCCATAACAAGTGCATTTCTCATAGCATTCCTCATGACCTTCTTCTCCATGTTTGATGTTCCCGTCTTTTGGCCCATATTGCTCTTTTACTGGCTCGTGCTTTTCATCATGACCATGAGACGTCAAATTGCACACATGATCAAATACAAGTATATACCATTCAATATTGGGAAGCAGGTGAGATCTCTTTGCAGCGTTGGTATATGTGTTATCTTATGAACTACGCAATAGAGATTGGTTTACAAATGGGTTTACCGAAGGGTTATGGCAAAAACTTATTTGGATGCTTGGATATGGTTCATTTGTTTACATACTGATACTTCACATTGCTTCGCAAACGAATGTGCACGCTAGTTTGTTCAAGTCACTGCATATTTTACTACTATCATGATCTCCTTTCAAGTAATGGCTGCGATCCTATTTATTTTGCAGAAATATGGTGGTAAGAAATCTTCTGCTAGTACCAGTGGCTCGCGTGGGGATTAAAATGTGGCAGCATAGTATTACAGTTTGAGGAATTTTGGACGGAAGATGGTAGGATGGTTGCTATTTGGATATTCATGATTATCTGTTCCTTTTTCATTTTCTCTTCAAGGATCTCGATTGATGCTATATAAATTCAGATATGTAGTTTGGAACGGATAGATCAACTGTACCATCACCTTTCCAATGCTGGCAGAAAGAGGTGCTTATAGCTGCCAAGGGACTTCCACTGTCCCGAGGAGTCTCCTTCCTGGTACATGATAGATTCCGTCTGTGTTAATGCTGGCACTGTCCTTGTACCCTTCTATTATGTAGTAAGGAAATTTGACTATCAATGATACTGGAAATTTTTTTCAATATTCATGATCTGCTTCATGCATTTTTTCCCCATATACCTTTTGGCGCTAAAGCAGGTCATGGCGATAAAGGCACTTCACAGTGTCAATTCCACTTCCATCTATCTCTAAGCAAGACCTTGTGCTGTTCGGCTGTTATTTAGCGAACCCACTTTGCATCTAAATGGAGAATGGGGTCGGAATTGTGCCCCAACCAATGAGAATTCTGATCCAAGTGAAATTACCGTGTTGGTACCCGGTAATGGGCGGCTGCACTTTCGGATTTCAAAGCCTTGGGGATAGGTTTAAGACTGCGATTTCTCCATACTGATCTGCTAAGATGGTGAGACCTTAAGTTATACTTCACCAGACATGCCTGTCATATTAGGGCTACGTTTTCCTCCACCCCTAAGACCATGCTTTTTGTGGGTTAAGGTAATAAACATCACCGAATGCAAATTTAACTAGGAATAATTGCTGTTGGTATCGTCATTTATAAGCCAAAAGATTGACTGAGATAAGCGGAAAACATGGCCCGTCGTATTATGCATTATGTTTATCTTTTCAATTTGGGGATATTGACTTTTAGGTTGCGTATGGTAACTTTATATTCCTGAAACAACTTCTGAAATAGAAATATTTTTATTTCTATTTCTATTTTCGGCAACAATTTCTAAAAACAAAAACATGTTTGATAATTGCAAAAAAATGCTATTACCAGAAAAAAAAGAATAAAAACGCGTTTGGTAACTACATAAAGAAGATAAAGGCTAAGTAGCACCGACACTGACACGCGACACGAGACACACGACACGACACGACACGCCGACACGTCATTTCTAAAAAATAAAGAATTTCGACACGTTAGGACACGTTTTATATTAAATATATATTTATATATATGTCAACGAAAAATTATTTTTTAGGCATTTTAATAATTATCAAATCAATCAATAGTGATGACATTGAATTGCATAGAATGAATATAGATATTTTTGTAACTATTTGCATAGAAAATTTGGTAAATTAATTTTGAGAAATTATTTTACTTTCATAAAATTCCAAATAAAAGATATTCACAATTGTCCCACCCAACCCACTTTCCCATGCGCACACTCTCTCTCTCTCTATCCTTAGTCTTGTTAAACTTTTGTACAACTCCAAGTCTTGTCATGTCAATTGTTGTCTTGCACCCAAAAGCCACTATTCACCGCCTCCTTCCCCCGACGCAATTTTCTTTGCAAGAAGCCTATGCAACTTTCATCTCTTTCTCTCTCTACTGATCTAGACTCCATCGGTCGGCGAAACCATGTGTCCTTGTCTCTCACCACCGACTCGGACACCACCGCCTGACGACAACCGATCGCTCGTTTTTCATTTCGTCTCTGGCTTCTCCACCACCGCCTCAGATCTGACCCAGCGCTCCACCGTTACTGTCCTCCCTATCCAAAATACCTACCCGCCTCTCCAACCTCATGCTTGATGCGCCAGCTCTCCCCCACCTCCCTCGCTGACGTCGGTTGTGCTCTAGATCCTCTTCTCCTCCTCCTTCGGACTCGCGTGTCGCCAGCGAGTCCGGCTCGTTGACCTCGCGTCAGAAGTTAGACACGCGGTCAACGCGTGTTCGGACGTGCGGAGCGTGTCGGACGAGTGTCGAACACGCGACACGTGTCCGACACTGACACGGTGCCTCCTAGCACGTGTCGGTGCTTCATAGGATAAAGGTAAATTGTGCCATGATCTTGGGTCATCTAGGAATTTGATTGAGAATGCTAATGATTTTCAATTTTGTCTAACCGTCCAAATGTGGTGCACTTTATTTATTTATTTATTATCGCGATTATATTATTGTAGTTTTGAATATAAAATATTGCCTTTCTTTTTTTGGAATAGTTATGCCCAAATAGAAATATTCATTTTTTCGAATCATAATCACTGCCTTACAAAATATCATATATCTACAAGATTTTCTTTGAATTTCCATGGTAAATAAAAGTACTAAAATTAGAAACGGGGTCGTGTTTAGCGGATGGCCCGATCATCAAACAGTACCCGCTCTTCCAGCTCAATTCAGATTGAGGAACGTGTCGCGTCCAGCCATCCGAGAGCAGGGAGTAGACCACTGAACAGCGCCTCTCTATCTCTACTGAACCTCTACCACCACCATGAGCTCTCGGTCGTCCCCACTTAAGCCACCAGATCAAGACCCTACCCCAATTGACCCACCCCATCACCCCGAATCGTCCGAGATCAAACCCTAACCCTCGACCCAGACCCTCCCAAGTCCGACGGAGACTCCCAGATCCTCATCCAGGATGATGACTCTAACCAAGACAACCCCAACCCAGTCCCCGCGCCGTCCCCACGAGTCCAAGACCCGAGCTTTATGGCCCCCGCCTCCGCTGCCGCATCTTCTCACCGCGGCGGCCCCAAAAACAAGAATTCCAAACTGAAACGGTGCACCACGGAGAGAAAGTCGCAGCAGCAGCCCGAATTGCTCGTCAAGACCTTCAAGCCCATCCCTTTCGCCCCGTCAAGGCTCTCAACATCTTGCGTCGTAAGGATCTCCTGCATTGGTTCGGGCTCAAATCTGGGCTGTGGGAGGCCGACCCCTGCCATTGCCGACCAAGGTCAAAGCTCAGCTGGCGATGGCGGGGTTTGGCTCACGCGTGAGATCAAGCCCCGCCCAGATTTGACTCGAGCTCGCCCGCTGTGTCGAGTGCCGAGAAAAGGAAGAAGAAGAATCGGCAGAAACTCATCGGAGAAGCGGCGGTGTCAGTTGGTTGAGGAACACAAGGAGAGGAGGAAAAGCTGTTTGTGTAAGAATAAAAGAGAAGAGTGTGTTCAAGAACAAAAGATTTCTTAATTGTTTCTAAAAAAATATTCCAAATGTATTTTTAAAATGTGTTCCGGAAACATAAAAGATTTCTTATTTTTGCTTCAAAAGTATTTTTATTTATCAAAATTATTCCTGAAATACTTTGGTAACACTTTTTTACTGCGTTTCTATTTTCAAAGTGTTTCGGGACTATTTTAAGAGCAGAAATATTTTTTCTGCAGCATTACCATATGCAACCTTAATAACTCGCGCTTCGGCATCAAAAACTAGTCAAGTATATACAAAAAAAAAAAAGTCAATAATTTTGGTTTTTGAGTGAACACCAATGATCTAAAACAAGCACTAAATTACGAATGATTTTAGCATTCTTTGTCTATATTGAGGAAGAACCATGATATATTAATGATCTCAAACGAGTCGCAACTTCCAAAAGTAGAGGTTTAACTAAAGCAGGCGTAATAAAAGGTAAAAATTTGCAAGAAAGCACATTAACCATCATTCGAAGCCATGCTTGAGGCAATATGCAGGAAAAAAAGGACAAGATAACAAAGCAATTTCCAAGATCTCAATCTGTTCATGACCCGATATGCATCTATAGGGAACGCTGTTGCTTCTGTTCTGCGATCCATTACTAGCAAAATCTTCCAGCCCCGAAACAGTTTATGTTCTTCCTCATAGCACATGGGAGTTCCTTTTTCTTAATATCCACAATTCCTTAGATATGGTCTAATTGACTTATTATTGAAATGATCTTCTGCAGGTGTTAAATGGCAAGAACCTCTTTAACCTTATGAATTTATGGAAGCTACCTTCTTCACCATCAGTGAAAAATATTATGAACAGTCTGCTCATGAACAATGGGGCACATACGAGAGGCAAAATCCAGAGTTAGCCATTTCAGAGAAACCTAAACATAGATGCTACACAAGGGTGTCCAAATACTCACTGATGGTAGTATATTTCAAGTGTGGATACAACTGTGTCCCCTCCAAACCCCCAGACAAATCTATATCGAAGTACGTTTGATCACCCTTTATGAAGACCGAATATATGAAAATGAACAGCATGTTGTCTGGATAAGGAGTCTCTGCATCACGGTAAGCCAAAGTGACATGTAAAATTATTGAAGAAGTTGCTTCAGTAATAGTTGAAAGGCCAAAAAATGTCTGGAAAGAACAGTAACCTTCCTTGCATCCACCGGTCTATACACAAAACTCATTCCGTTGATAATAAATGTACCTTTACTTCATTAGCAGAAGCCCTTTGTCCTTCTTTTCTACTTCTATTGTTTTACAATTTTACTTGGGGAATCGGGCAAAGTTTTCTCAAGAATGGCATTCACCTTGGATTGCTCATGTTTAACACCGCTTATCCTAGCTGCTCATTATATGCCTGTTTTCATGGAACAAATTGGATTCATCCTGAAGAAAATCAGCTTGTTGGGGATGTACTGTCCTATGTGTGATTTGTACGCTCTCACTCACCCAAAGCTGTGCCAGTGCCAGTTGATCAGAGAGCCTATTCTACATGGGAGCACTTACATAATCCCAAGCCTTTACTAAGAATGAACAACCTTGTCTAAGAATTTCCGGCGTGAAACAAGTGCTTAGCCTAGCCTATGTGAGTCTAGTTTCCATACAATTATCACAGAGTAAGGAACCAGAATTTAAGGCAATGAATTGTAGCACCCGTCGACAGTGTGCTTCTGAGTTTCTACCAAAAGAGTAACTATAGTGTCTTCCTTGTATGCCTCTTTATCTGAACTTTCTCATTCTCCAGCAGCACCAGTATTGTGGTCGGGGCTCTGATGGAACGTTTTTTGCACTACTGGTAACCATTTTTAACTCTAAAAACCTTTGTAAATGAGTTCAACTATACATTAAGTGAGAATAGTACCTCTGATTTTGAGTAGAAGCTCTTCTTCTGATATGTACATCTTGCGGAGCTTCTTTGCGATTTTGCTCTCCCAAATATCAGCTAGCTCGTTCATGGAGTAGACATTACCTGGGGGCCTCAAATACAAAACCTTATTCACCGTACGAGGGTCGTCCAATGTACTTATGGTGAATGCTGCAACATCACATTCCTTCACAAAGACACCTGCAAAGCAGCATATGCTCTCCAATTTCAAGCTCCGATGAACATCATAAATTACCCAAATAAATTAACTGAAGGCTACTCAAGAATGAACCTTTTTTATTTCCATCTCCATAAATTTTGATCTCATCCCTCGGAGGTGCCTTGAGCTCTGGTTGAACCAGGGATGGAAGCAAACAGCTCATGAAAAAGTTGCAAGATATGAAGGTATAAGGAATGCCTTCAGCCTCCACGAGACGCCTTATTTCGGCTTTCCTCGAGTAGAAGTTGTAGTCCATGCCAGATATCTGAACCTTGTCTGGGTCCAGACCAAATTCCGAAGGAATAAACCTCTGCAAGAAGAGAATTAAGCTTTCTTTGTTTCACCTTAACAAAAACTTCAGCATTTTGCATTCTACTTCTTCTCTGAACAATGTACATCAGCATTGTCACTGGCATTAACCATTACTGCTGAAAGAAAGAATGCAGTGCCACGTTTTACTTCCCAGTAGAGCCATCTATATTTGATACAGTGTCATTTCAGAAACTACATTGCATTTCCATGTTTGCATCATTATTTGGGTGATTGTCTCTAATATATAGTATTTCCAACTTAGGGATCAAAACAAAAATTAATCTAGAAGCCGGATTCAAGACATACTACACTGTCTTTCCAGACTCATTAGTCAAGAATCGGTATATGTTATCGGGTTGCCGGGTTGCCTCAACCTCGTTTATGACATTTGCTTAACACAGAATGTCTCTCCATAAAATTTTCAAAATGTTCCCAGTGTTACCAGTGATAGAGCCAGCTCAAATAAAAGATGTTACATTGATAGAGCCAGCTTTCTTGATGGCCTGAATCAGCATTTTCTGATCCAGGATCTGTCTGGAGTTCACAGCACAAATCACAACATCCACTTTCTTGATTGCTTCAATGAGACTCTCCTCATCTTGCAACGAACCCTGAAACACCCAGTAAAGGAAAAAATAAAATAAAAACACGCAAACCTTATAAGCAAAAAAAAAAAAAAAATCCCTCATGAAAATCAAGAAAGACCGAGCAAAGCAAATACAACAGAGATTTAAAAGAAAGAAAAAAAAATTGAACACCTTGAGGAGGGTAACGCCTGCATCAGAGAGAGAGCGGAGCTTGACCAGCTTGTTGGGGTCGGCGAAAGCAGAGTCTCTCACCAGTGCGAAGGTCGGGTGTGAGAAGCTGAGGCTGGCTTTGGCCAATTCGTAGCCCAATTTCCCAGTCGCTCCGACGATCAAGACTCTGCTTTTCTTCTCCTCCATTTCAGATTTCCTGAGCAACCCCACCAAGATTCACTTCTTTGCTGGTCGGGCGGTGTTGCCACCCTCACTCTACACTCCTTACCGTACGGGGGCTGTCCACTGCTCAGAATCAGAGCCCGGTTTGGTCGGAGAAACCTTCGTCTCCTCGTCCCTCCAAACCCGAACGGGGCTATTCTCACAGCCAACCAGCGCTTTTGTAAGATGGGGTGAAGGTGATTTAAATTGCAATTAGGACGGTTTGACGTGTTGGCACTTTCTTTTCGGCCCAACTAAAGCTCACCGGGCTTAACCCGCGGTTGATATATTACTATTATTCAAGGACGGCCTTGGGTAAAAGAGCACTTAGGCCAGAAGTTGGCTTGGGCGCGGTCCAAAAGGCCCCGAAGGCATTTTAATTTCGTCAACACGCTCCCGACACGTTGGGACACGTGGCCAACACCTTTCCGAACTTCCGACGCACGGTTGATGAATGGGACACGCTAAGACTCGTGCGTCTCAAGGTTAATTTAGGCAAATTTTATCCTTTAATACCAAAATCTGTCCCAGTTCCATGAGCCTTCCTGATGGCCCATCCGGCCCATCCGGCTCAGTACTTTGCCCCTATCACTGAACCTTTATCCAATGCTTCCCCTCTCTTTACCGGCTTTTTACAAAAAGGGGTCTAAAATTTTTAATTTTTACAAATTTGGGTTTTTAAAAAAAAAAATTACCAAAACGGGGCTTGTTCGGCACTTTAAGTGCCGAACGGGAGCTAGTTCGGCTCTTGAAGAGCCGAACAAGGGAAGGGGGGTGGGGGGGGGTTTTTGGTTAGGAAATTTTTTTTTATAGATATTTTATAAATATGAATATTGTATTTAAAATTACAAAAATATCTAAAAATTATTTTTTAACCCAAATTGGGTTTCTCAGGCTTAGGTAAAGCTTTCAAATATGATTTTTCAATTTATAGTTTTTTATTTTCTAATAATTTTCTTTAAAAACTTGATTAAGAAAATCAAGAAAAATGAAAATATTAAAAAATCAACTTTGGAGACCTTGGCCAACCATAGGGAACCATTTTTGAAGAAAAATAAATTATCATATTTTTCGCATTTTTAGTATTTTTCTGAAAATATAAAAATACTTCAAAATTAATTAAAAAAAATAGCATTTGAGGGCAAAAAAAGTGTTCACGAAAAAAAAGTCAGTATTTTAAATGGAAAGGTATTTAAAATAAAATTTATTTTTTTTATTTTTGGATATTTTATAAATATCTTTTTGGTTTCCAAAAGCAGATGGGACAAGAGACTTTCGCAGGGAAACCAAGAGCCGAACAGGGGGGCCTCTCCCCCCCCTTATTTTCAACGAGAGGGGGCCTCCCCCCCATCCCCTCCTTTATTTTTAACGAATTAGACCCCTCCCCCTAGAAAAAGACCACTGATAGTACAAAAAATAGCCGTTGAAGCCTGGATTCCACAGTTGATAAACCGCGTTAAGTATCAGAAAGCAGCTGATGGTTTCTGAGACAAGACTTATACAACATTAGCCACTTTGGGAAACTGCATGAGTCGATGAAGCGACTGCAGGCGCAATTGCGATACTGGCAGAGAATCCCCCAACAACTCAAATGGCTAGCTGATCATCCTTGAAGATCTGCAATGGGTATATCGAAGACTTTTGTACGTAAGAGCATAGATGTACACGTGTGAAATAATGCCATTGTCTTCTAAGTTAGAAATTGTCTCTGATCTTGTTCTGTATATCACTTTATACTTGTTTAAGCACTGATTAGCTGATAGTCAAGTGTATAAGAGTAAGTATAGTGATCCATTAAGCACGGAGAACTATACTAGCCAATAGTAAGTTGCATTGCTGATTACAGGTGGAATCCAACCGCTATTAAGTTTGTTAGTCTAAGAGTGGAAGTAAGCTTGGATATAAAGCCGAACTAATATTATCGTTCTGTGATCAATTTACTTCACTTTGATTTACTTACCAGCATCGCACACACTCGCATGTTTGCAATACCATCTTGAGTGCTGATTGTTTGATATCATGCAAACAATTTTAAATCATCACATTCAACCTATTTAACCACTTTGCATCGGTAGCCCCCAATAGGACTCTCATGAAACTTAAATAACTCTCTTTGGCCAAGAAACGGGTCCTCCCGCGATTGGAATCCCAGGTATCAAGTTTTAACCTTATTCAACCCGTCGACAAAAATTCAAGTGTCAACAGGTGGCCATCAGGGGAGTTTGAAGAGTTTCCTTTCAAAAACTAAATGATACCTCAATTTTAGCCGACCGACACGACATAAAAAAAAAAAAAAAGAAATACAACTGACATTTTATGAGGGACGTACCTTGGATGCTTATCTCAAGCATTTGAATAATTTAAATCGCTTTTACCCATTATTCCGTCACTCTTCTCTCTCTTGAATCTTGGCAATTTTTTTTTTCATTTAAATTGAAACGAAAAGGGATACGAATACTTACCTGATATTGTCTGCGAGGAAAATAAAAGAGCCTCTGAGCTATAGAACCTCGTCGTATCGATGAAGAGGATTCTGAGCTACAGAAGCTCGTCGTGCCAATGAAGGCGATTTCGGGCTATAGAGGCTCGTCGAGTCGATGTAGAGAACTCTGGGTTACAGAAGCTCACGGTGTTGATGAAAGGGATTCGGGTTACGGAAGCTTGCCGTGTCGATTTATATAACTCCGGCCACAGAAGCCCGCTATGTTGATGAAGGCGACTCCGAGTTACGGAAGCTATCTGTGTCGATGTAGAAGGACAGCGTACTTATTCATCATCAAAGAAATTCGAGATGTTTTCTGCGCATCTATCGAGATATGTCACGTTTAAATGCATTGGCTGCATGTAGAAACCAGGCGAAGTAATAACAAATTTTCTATGGAAGACATGTAAAAATCAAACTAGGAGCAAACTGTCACGACCTTCCCTGAGGTGAATCACCAAAAGAAAAGCTAATGGATCACTAAGCCTGATTGCTTAGTGCGGACTATCCCGAGCCCATACCAACCACAGCTTTGAGGTTTTGATTTAATACATGCAAATCAATTCAATTAGGAGTCGCCGCTAATCTATTATAAGTTGATTTAGTAATTCAAGTAAGATGTGGGGGAACATCTTAGTTCTGCAAACCAGAGATTCATGGATACGATGACTTGATTACGCTATATTTCTAAAATGCCCTTTCAGTACCCGCTATATCCCTAATGCTCTTTAGGTAAAATTTTCTCTTTATTTTTCAAAAATATGTTGCACACAGTTTACACAAGTTTTGATCCTAAGCCACTAACATGCAATGAGTGATAATGCAACTGCGCAATCAATGAATCAGAGCCAGGAGTAAATAAATTGCTAGAAATAGGGCTAACCTCAATGCAAACCAAAGCATAATCAATTTTTCAAATATCTACAATGTGCCAATTAAAAAATTTATGCATAGCCTAAACATGACTTCTATATGGTTATGCAAATCTAATTGATTTTTTTCTAGATTTTTCTTGCTTTTGTGAAAGCTAAGTTACATTCAATTCTAATATAAGTTTATCACGCATGAATTATTAAACTAATGACATATAACATGCAATCAATATGACCTGATAGTAATGACAAGTAAAGTTAATACGAGCTGTTCTAATAGGACATGTGATTTAAGTTATATGACCCTAAAAATTTGACCACTAAACGACATGGAAATTGTGAAAGGAAAATATGACAACATGGAATTAATGACGTGAAACGATGACGACGTGGCAAGGATGTCATGGCAATGGGGACATGGCAAGTAATGACATGGAATTTATGCAACTAATTCTATTTTATGTATGCATGTTATTTTTATAACTTTCTTTAAAAGTTAATATAAAAATACTTAAATATATGCTAACCTAACTTAAACTAGAAAGTAATTTAGATTAAATCCTATTCTAAGAAAGAAAATTTGCCAAATTACTACATTGCTCCTAGAAATGCAATTCTAACCTAAGAGACCAATATATACTAACATGCAATGCAATTCTATTTATTTATTTTCAAAATTGGAATATTTTACTAAATTAATAACATGCAATATTTAAAATAAAATAACAATTCAAGTATCCAGTCCGACCCAAAGTAGGAAATAAATGTACTCAACAACATGATCTTAATTCTTAAAGATTGAATTATCGATTATATCCACAACTCAAACTGGGAAATTTCTTGAATGAGATTGTGCCTAAAAATCCCAAATCACATCACGTTAGAATCATCTAAGTCAAACTATGCAATTTGATATTTGAATTAAATTTCTTCTAGGAGATTGCCTAATTTGGAACAATCGTTTCCAACGGTGAATGACAGTGAGAGTTCCACGGCAAAGGTGAAGACTATGGGCACGTTAAAGCCATACTCACGCTGAAGAATGTCTAGCAAGGTGTAGTGACGAGAGCATCGTTAATTTGTCGGAAACTTGGTGAATCCGGCTGGATAGTGTGGCGATGATGGTGTAACAGCATGTTGGGTGGCCTATAGGTGCGATGATGGATAAGACGCAGCAATGGCGGCAAGCATGAGAGCTAATGGCAAAAACGTCTATATTGTTTTGACAATGACAAAGCCAATCAAAGACTACTAATGTGTGTTTTGATTGAGCATTATCAGGTGATATATACACAATTCATGATGCAGATGGTGTCATGATTAGTACCGGTGGTTCACCTCATATGATGAATGCTCTGTCATAATCCGGAATGCTTTGCTAATATGGAAGGATCATTATCGATATATGAGGTGAACAAGATAGATGTCTACAATTTGGTAGGATCTCTACAAAGGTGAACAAGCTGAAGGAACCTTGATCGAGGGTAATCAAGCTGAGAAGAACAGGGATGTTTGTGACGGGTTAGAAGGACCAAGATAAGGTGAATAGTTGGATGGACCTTAATGATGGTGAACAACCATAGAACTATGATGTTCATTGAATCTTCAAAGGACTGCACTTGTAAAGTTGAACAGCTTGGTAGAGTCACAATCGTTAATATGCTTGGAAGGACCAAAAGACAAAAGGGCAACTAATACATTGTTGACTGAAACAGTTCTTTTTAGATGAGGTGGAAGATTGTGACAGTACTGACGATCTTGATGAGTTTAGTGAAGACGAAAAACCAGTGGAAATGCTGATGTCCTTGGAGATCTTTGGATGCTAACTCAGTCAATTAGTGAAGATCAAGAATCAGCAGGGATGCTCATGTCCTTGGATGTATTTGAAAGTTGATAAAGCCAAGAGGATCATTAGGAGGTTGATTGCATGTCACTTCGCACTATTTCGTTGGTGGACAATATTAACAAACTGATGATAATTAGCAGTCCTGATTATGGGTAAGAGATCGTGCTAATGTTAAGTCTAGAAGGTACTGGTCATTTGCTCATCTGGTTGGAACGTTGATCAAGAAAAACTAGCCACTACAAAGGATTGAAATTCTTTCAGAAGCATTGGACATGAATCAGAGTAGTTATCACAATATTGACAGAAGACAGCCTCTAAAAAGAGAAGTGCGACTGGTTTGGGAAAATGTCACTGTTGGAGAGAGCCATTCTGACGCTATGAGCGACAGAGAGCCGTTTGGTTGCTAGCAATGGTAGACTCAATGGAAACTTCATCAAGTTGAGTAGGAAATGACCATCTAAGATTGGATGGCCATGTATATTCAATCCAAGAGAAGTTGGGAGTCTGGTTGGAAACGAACAAATTGGGTTTATAGCTTTTGAGTGTTTTTCTTTGTTATGCTTTTGTTGATGGCAACCGTGTTACTGATTATATCTTTGTGAGGTATAGTAGAGTCAAGTGTACAAGTATAATAGTAGTGATTGTGTCATGATAGTATGATCTATCATATTAAAGGAACCACTATAAATCTCAGCGTACTATCTTTGTAAGGTGCTACTAACTTGCAGTGTTGATTACTACTGGATTACAACCTCATTGTGGCTGCTAGTCAGGAGAGTGGAAGTAGGCTTAGGGATAAAGCTGAACTACTGTGAATCTCAGTGTACAATCTTCCATCTCTTTATTATGAGCATTATATGTTCGTTGTTATCAGATCTGTTCGTCAGCAGCATACCTGATTATGCTCATCAGCATCAATCCTGATTACGTTAATTTGTTTCTCATTCTGGTGAAGTTTAACTTATTGAACGAACATCGCAGCGGCGGAGGACCACAAGCAATTGTAGGACTCCCGAGAACTTGTTCTTTCTTGCGTCTTTTCTGTAACGTGCATTTGTATGTTCAAGAATGTTTCTGGGCGCTCGACATACTCGCAAAAATAAAGGGCGGACTTGTTGGCTTTGACTGAGAGGTTAGTGGGTACGTCTCGGGTGGTTCGCGACAGGAACTTGCTCGCGAACACTTAGAAGGACCGTCCAGGGACTAGATCGTGCCAAGACCGATTTGGAAGTAGTGAGGGCAGCTAGTTGGTCACTCGTCGATGAGCTTGCAGGAAACTTTGCCGGTGATGAATAGCAACGAACATGAAAAAACAGCGTTGTGAATGCTAGACCCAGTGACGTGCTGAAAAGCACACGGCACGGCAGTGGAGGATCAGATCTGCACAACAAAGACCACTAAAATCGTTTCTTTTCCTCCCGTGTAAACGAAATTTTCTCTCTCAATATCCCAACTCTAGGAAAAGGACACTACAATTACAAGTGCGGTAAATTTCGTACAACGTACATTTGAGTGTCATAATTTTATTTTTTGATTACTTAAGTGCTATAACTTTTTTTTCCGATCACTTGGTTGTCATAAAGCTTTCTAATTGACCACTTGACCATCAATTTCTTTTAAAAAAAATGTTCACCAATTCAATAGCATCTACATTCACCTTAAAACATTCACCTGTTGGGGAATTCCATTCCATCGAAGATGAAAGTAAGTTTTCTGGTTCAAAGTGTAATCAGTGTGAGAGATGACTTGCAAATATTCATTAGCCAAATCATGTGCCTTATGAAACAACTCTGGGTAAAGTGATGCGCGTCGTCAACGCAACAAAAATAAATCATTATCCGACCTAACTAAGATATAGCAAGGGCAAGCAAGGGTCGAATCCATAGGGAATCGTATTACGAAATTCTCTTAACGTTGCTCTCGGCAATCGTTTCAAGGTCAAGTTGAAAATAAAGATTGAAATAGTCGAATTAAAAAGTGATAACGAGAAATAACAACGCAACAATCAATAGCGAAAAGATCTAGAACATATAACTTCCCCTCACGTCGTATGCATTCAATCTCTCCCTTTCTAATGCTATTGAATTATCCAATTGCTAACCTAAGATTCTAATATCTCCTCATACTTCTTTCGAATGTACGAAAACGTATCACCGGTATCGAATTACTCACTCTATTCCTAGGCGAGTGAATTAGTGGTGACCCATTACGTTTCAATCCTAATCGGTATCTAAGGCGTTCCGGTATATCCCTATCCTTCACACGTTTAGTCAGGTTTTCCAACACTAAGACTACTTAGGTTATCCTAGTCGTGATCTGAATTTAGACCACTCTCGCGAGTATCCCTAAATTATCAACTTTCTATTAACCGGTGGCCAATCGATTAACAGGCATTAGGAACAACATAGATAAGCAATTGGAGAAATTCGATAAACATCAAGCAAAAGAGTTCATGAAATTCATGGGAACGCGAGGTTCCGTCATAGTCCTAGAAAAACAAATTAGTTCATGATGGGAAAATCAAATATCGCGATTCTAGAAGAAAACATGAAGGACGACATAAGAAAACTAGAAAAAGAAATAAGAAATCTTGTCTTCCGTCTTCCGACTAGTAGATTAGCCCCCTTAATCTCTAATTCCGTTCGAGAATCTCGTTGTCACTCCCCTGCCGTCTCGTGTTCCCCGCAGAATTACCGTCTTTCTGCCTCCAAATCTGCCTCCTCTAGGGTTACCTCTCTCTTTCCTATTTATCCTCACACCAAATATTCCACCCCAGATCTCCTAAAATATAATTCTTAGCCCTTTAAACCAAATCCTAAGATACCAAACAGAATATTCTAATAATATGAAATTCCTTGCGCCGTGGCAAAAAGGGAAAGAGCTCTCGTCGCACATCCTTGATAGCGTGTAGATGGACGCGTCCATCTCTCAGACGGATGTATCCGTCTCAATTCTGCACTCGGCTACAGCATGCAGATGGATGTGTCTTTCTCTCAGACGGATGCATCCATCTCAATTCTGTCTCCAGCAACTTTGAGGCCGCAACTGTCCAAATCTTCTCACTGAAATTCTTCGCTTCATCTCTTCCTCATCACACCTACACATAGCAAGACAGCACTGAAACAACCCGAGCATGAAAACATGAGGATTAATACAAAAATCATCTAACCACAACCAAAACATTAAAGTAAAGCAAAAACACTAAAAACTAAATAAAACTCGAACGACTAAACTCAATTGTCCTTATTTTAGAAGCACTTTAACTCTACTTTTGTAGAGTTATCACACCCCCAAACCTAACGTTTGCTAGTCCTCGAGCAAATACGCAGAAAGAAAAACGCAAAGACAAACTCGACACGACTATTCCTCAATCAAAACTCGAATCAACCTTTTTGAACAATCCCTTAATGTTATCAGAAATGGTGCATTCAAACTTGTGGTCAAGTTTCTTCTTCACCCATCTCATAACTATGAAACTATACTTTTCATCTTCATTAAGCTTAATGTCAAAATGTTAAGTCACCTCAGTACGTCACGCAATGGATATTGCCAACCTCATAGTTTCAATAAAACAAGTAGATCGGTAACTTACAGAGACCAACCCAAACACCCCATCCACTAATCAAAGGTTTCGCACATTTAAGAACTAAAACAAGCAAGACAAATGAATTTACCGCTACACGACTCTGGATGTCTCATCATCATTTCCCAGTGGAAACCCATGTAACGAGCTTTCGATCAATGACTCCCGGACCAGTTGGCCCAAGGCATTAGGCTATAAGGAACCCCTCAGATCTACTACTCGAGTACCATCAAGGTGACTCACATCACAAGCACATATTCAGGCATGTATCACAAACAATTCATCCTTTCTTTTCTTCTTTTCATACTTTTTTTTTCTTCACCTGAACATCGGTACTCAGAGCCTTGGTAGCTTCTTTTTTTTTTTTTTTTTTTTCTTTTTTTTTCTAAATGAACTCTACCTAAGATTTCGCATCAAGGAAGTACTCAAGCAGTTCTATTCATCACCAACTATCATGCGTTATAAGACATGAGGTTGTCCCAACCATTCCATTCCAAATTGAGTTTTTCTGAAAAATTGAAGTGAAACCATTTGCAAATCCAACGCATTGTAATGCAATCATGAGTCAAGCGTCGATTCTTCTCTTTCACAAATTATAAACGCAAACCACTAAAATTCATCACCGAGCCAGGATCAATTCATCTTAGATTTCATCAAGTTCTACTGAGGAATTGACTCAAACACAACACTCAAAACTCGACCTAAACATTAAGCAGACACTAAATAGAACCTTAGCAAAAACCAGCAGCAACATTCCCTAGCGAAGACTAAGAAATTCAGTAAAACAGCAACCTTACTCCCCCAAACCTGAGCAAAACATCGTCCCGATGTAAATGACAAGCAAAAGGTAAAGAAGGGGACTTCCCTGAATAGTCTAGTCGTTTGAGTCGTCCTCCGAGGATGACTGTTGCTTGTTCGTAGTTCCGTCTTCAGAATTCAGCTGAGCAGATTGTTGATATGAAGACCAAGAGGGAATGCTAGGATGTCCCGTCATGTCAATGCCAGTTGCTGCCCCATGGAAACGGAACATGTCTTCAACGCGTTTGAAGCATTCTTCAACATACCTGTTCCGCACCGAGTTCTCTTGTTATAATTGACGAATCAATCCTTCCATGTGTGTTTCCTCAGCATGTGAGGTGGAAGCCGATGGTGGGGCACGTCTGCTGGTGGAGGTCGACCGAGTGTTGATGACTCTGGCTGATTGGTTGCATAATTTCTCAATATACTTGGCTGTCATAATTGTCCCTGGCGGCAACATTTCCTCATTCGCAACTATATGAACTCTGGCACGACGGCATAATGACGTGACGAGAGAAGGGAACCAAAATCCCCCTTCGGGCTTGTAGCTGCCTGAAGTATCATCTTGTGAATAAGATTACCCACATTTATAGATTTTCCTGCTAAGATGGCATATATCAAAATAGCTCGCTCCCGGCAACAGAGATGCAAATTCGTCATCGGCATCATTGTATCTGCCACAAAATAAAACCACATCTTCGCTACATCATGGAGAAATTGCCGCCGAATTGAAATGTATTCCTCGTGGTGCATCTCCCATGATCCACGATGATTCGTTAGAACATTACAAACCAACTCCGCCCTTGCATGGGTAAACTCCCCAGAAGCAAATTCATCATATTCATCTTTATCAGGGATTGGTAACTCGAACAATCGATTAATCGTCGCATCGTCAAAATGCACAGCCTTGCCTCGAACGCGGATTTGGCCATCTTGGTGCTCCGGTACATTCGCATAAAATTCTCTAACCACTGCAGTTACTGCACTCTCACGAGGAGCACAAAAATTTTCCCAACCTCTATCCCTAACATCTGAGAGGAACCAATGCCGAAACCCCCTTTTAAGTTCAATTTTGAACCCACATTCTGGAATAAAAACTTTCTTTTTCTCGATTGCCTCATGAAATCTATGTTGTGCCGACTCCGACACAAAAATTGACTCTTCTCTTGTTCGGGCCTTCTTAGGTGCCATAACTCGATGAAACGAACTACCCACCACGAACTAAGAAAAACAGATACAGGATACTCGATTCACGTCTCACTCTCAATGCTCCAACTCACCGGAATAGATGTTACCAGAGATGATCCAATAATATGTCAGCAAAAGCACCCAATACGCAAATCAATCCGCAGCAGCATAAAGAAATTACCGAGCTTCAGAAGGTTGAGCAATAGCCGATCCGGGTACCGAACAGCAATCTGAACCGAGCTCCAGCGGGGAACAAGTGGTGATACGGTCGAAGCTCAACTCCGCACGAAGCTTCAAAGGTCGACAGTAAAGTGGCGATGGTCTTCGATGGGGTCTGATTGTGCGCCAATGAGAGGCCCGATCTATCGGCTCTTCCTTCTCTATCCAACACACGAAGGG
>JAGVVM010000820.1:0-83368 GCA_019149425.1 Psidium friedrichsthalianum | reverse complement strand
AGTTTAATTTGTTTTAAATGTATCGTGAAGTACCGATTTGAGATCCCCGATGGCATTAGCCCTTATTTATATTCTTATCCGGACATCCAAGAAAATGTAAGAAACGCATGGGATTGAGCTGACTGTTTATTTTTAACTGTTCTGACAATCTTTTCAGTTTATTAACGGTTAGACAGCCTCCTTAAAGCCTGGAAACATAGGACTTTTGCCTCCATCTCCTAACTGAATTTTGAAATCGCCAAAAAAAAAAAATCCTACCCCACATTTTCCTCCCCTTGCAAAAAAAAAAAAACGTCCACTCAATCCTCCCCCTTTTTCTCCGTGGCAATTTCCACCAAAAGAGAAAGAAAAACCTTAAAAGTGTTCTTGTCTCTGGTTGATCCTCCTCTGTCTTCTTGGTTAAATCCATTAACTGCCCAACCCACGTTCAGGGTCCTTCAAATTTTGTGTTTTTTTTGTGCTTTTGAGAGTTTCCCACGACCAAATTTGAAGGACCCTCCCCTCTGTTTCCTTGCTCTTCTTCTCCTTCTTCATATGTTTATTGCTGAAATCTTTTCATTGCTGTGTCACTTCTATGGATTCTTGACCAACGTGTTCGCGATCCAGATCGGCTTATTTCCTAAACCTTCCGGATCTGTGCGTGGGATTTTTGGCTTAATCATCCAGGCATGAATTGCTGCCCCTGTTTCTCATTGCAGAAGAGCAAAAAGGAAGATGATGATGATGCAGCCAAGGGTAAACCACAACTTTGTCTGCTTGAGTTTCTGTAAAATGTGATCATTTTTAGGTGTATTTATTCGCAAGTGTTTCGCAGCCTCGCCACTTCTTTCTTATCCTCATCGAGACATCTAGAGTAATTTAGGAAAGCCCCAGATATCGGTTTTCTCATTTCTCTTCTCCGTGTCCCTCTCTTTTCGTTTTTTCTTTTTCCTCTTCGGCTGAGAGATAAGTGCTGCCCGCGATACCCATTTACAGTAAGATCAGGATTTTCAGTTTCAGAAGAACGTACTAATGTCTGGCCAAGGACAAGAATTGGGAACCTAGAACATTGATCAGGTTTGTCAATTCTGGATAGTAATGATAGCGTTCATCAGGTTTGGTCTCACAAAAAGAAATGGATCACCCTTTAGTGCATGATGAGAAACAAAGCATCCGCTTGAAGATTCTGAAAGATCCCTCTTGAATCTCCAACCGTGATTCGCGCAATTGTTGCTGAAATATCAGTCTTTTGGAAATCGATTTGCTGGGAGATGCTGCGTGAGCGATCACGAGCTTTTGTAGCTTCTGATTCTTTTTTTGGTCGAACTTGAAGCTTCTAAGTCTGTGGTGCAGAAGATCTAGCTGATGCACTAATTAGTGCCTCAACTTACATGACTGAGAAATGTAGCACCCGATATCAGTAGTTGGTCATTCGTTATGTCTTTAAGGTACTGTTTGAAAATTAAACTTTCCTCCTTTTACTTGTCGTATCAGTTGCTGGTATCAACAAACCAAAGCCCAGAGGCGAAGCCAAAAACAAGGAGGAAGGCGAGCATGGAAACATCACGTCCCAGAACTTCACATTCCGCGAGTTAGCCTCGCCACAAAGAATTTCCGACAGGAGTGCTTGTTGGGCGAAGGTGGATTCGGTCGGGTATACAAAGGAACCCTCCAGGGGACAGGGCAGGTGACAGAGAGGCTTCAACTCGCTCCCCCTCTTGTTTATCTTGGGAAAAATGTGAGGCTTATGAAACCGCGGTTTCCTTGTTCATCAGGTGGTTGCCGTCAAGCAACTCGACAGGCATGGACTACAAGGAAACAAGGAGTTCCTCGTCGAAGTCCTCATGTTGAGTCTCTTGCACCACGAAAATCTTGTCAGTCTCATCGGATATTGTGCTGATGGAGATCAAAGACTTCTCGTGTACGACTACATGCCCGGAGGTTCTCTAGAAGATCACCTGTTCGGTACCTCTTAACAGCCTAAATTTGATTTGGAATATTTTTTTTGCTGAATCACCGGGCTGATAACGTTGATCCGGAGACATCTTATCTAGCTTCTATGCTACAAATCATTACTAACTCGTGTCGTAATTTGTATCACAGACATTGGACCGGAGCAGAAACCTCTGGATTGGCTCGCCAGACTGAAAATAGCATTTGGTGCTGCACAGGGTCTCGAGTATTTGCATGATAAGGCCAATCCACCTGTTATATACCGCGATTTGAAGTCCTCAAACATCTTGCTTGACAAGGATTTCACTCCAAAATTATCCGACTTTGGACTGGCCAAGCTCGGGCCTGCTGGAGATAAGATGCACGTCTCGTCCAGGGTTATGGGTACTTATGGCTATTGTGCTCCGGAATACACAAGAACTGGCGAACTCACACTGAAGTCTGACGTGTATAGCTTTGGAGTTGTCCTATTAGAACTTCTCACCGGACGGAGAGCAATCGACCCGACAAAACCTAATGATGAGCAAAATCTAGTTGCTTGGGTAATATTACGATCCAATGATAGTCAATGTTATCTATTTTTTGGTCATCATCCTCTAACGTGCACAGGGATCACATTTGCCTACAGGCTCAGCCTAAATTCAGGGACCCGAGATCATTTCCAGATATGGCGGATCCGTTGCTCGAGCATAGATTTCCTGAAAAAGCATTAAATCAAGCTGTTGCAATAGCAGCCATGTGTCTGCAAGAAGAAGCCTCAGTCCGCCCTCTAATGAGCGATGTCGTTAACACTTTAAGCTTCCTTTTAGTGGCTCCACCTGAGCCCGTGCATGTTCCTCCTCCTGAGACCGTTCATGTTCCTCCTCCAGAGCCCATCAAACCTTCCCAGGAAGAACATGAAAGTGAAAGTGATGAAGAAACAGAAAATGAAGACAGCACACATAAGCAGGACACAAAGGTCGATGAAGGTCACGGACATGACCAAATTACAGGAGGGAATGATGAGGATATAAAAAGCTACGATAAGCGATCTGATTCAGGTTCGAGCAGCAAGAGTAGCATGTCGAGGAATGATAGTGTTGCGATGAGGGACAGAAGCAGTTGGTTCACGCATGATGGAAGCCTTTATTATTCGCACAAGTTAAGCGGGAGTTTGTCGAATGGAAGCGTGTCTTCGGTCCATGAGATGAGCAAAGGCAGCGGAAAATATTCCCTCAGCCATAAGAGCAGCAAGAGCAGCGAGAGATCGTTTGACGCAGTCGACCTTTTGAGTCCAAAAGGAAGCGGCAGATACAGCAAAACAGGGTCTCTGGATCATGCCACCTCTTTGGGTGACGATGACGCGGGGGTTCACGGGATGGGAGCTACAGAATCAATCTTTCGAGTCCAAAAGGAAGCAGCAGATACAGCAAAACGGGGTCACTAGATCATGCTGCTTCCGTGGGGGATGATGACACGGCAGGTTCATGGGATGGGAGCCACAGAGTCGATCTTTCGAGTCCTAAAGGAAGCAGCAGATACAGCAAAACAGAGTCACTAGAACATGCTGCTTATTGTGGGGACGATGACACAGGCGGTTCACCGGACGGAAGCTTCAGTCAGCAGCACGAAAGCCACAGTATATCAAGGGACAATACCCTTTCCTTAAAACGAGACAGCAGCTAGGAATCCCTAGATGATGCCGATTCGATTCGTTCCAAGCAATCAAGCGATGAGCATGTCCACTCGTGATCATAAGTTTCTGTCACTTGGTCATCTCTATTTTACATACAGAGTTTAAGTTCTTGACTCTCTTCATCTATCTGTGACTGTCCATCATGGATACAATCTTGTCACTACTGAAGAAGGCGCACATTCAGTTTTTTTTCATGCGGGTTCAATCAATCAAGTTCTTTCTCCCTATAGAGTGTGTAACGCATTGCTTATCTGTGCGAGTACTTCAGCGTCGAAATGTGATGCTATACCAGGAATAAGCAACTAATAAATATACTTTTGTGTGTATAAATTTTCTTGTCAATGAACTTCCAGTACTCATGAAAAGAACATATTGTAGATTAGGCCTTTAGTCTTCATGATTCAGAAAACAGATTTATACTGCTTTTACGTTAGAAGGCAGTAGTCACTGTCGCTATTTGCACCCACAATGGACGGCGATCGGCTGCGGGACACGTGACGTGATCCCGTGATCCTTGCCAATGGCTTCATCTTGTGCAGGCGGCACATTCTTTATCCGGAGGAATCATTTCCCATATTCAAAGCCCCTCTTCATGCCAACAAGCACAGATATCGACACGAGGAACTTAAACCCGTACCCTTATGCCGTTCCTGGCTTACAGTGGGCAAGATCTCAGGCCAAAGAGACGTCATGGTCAAGGACTGTGAGCTCTGTCCAATTCGCCGCCTTAACACCCCCTTATTCACATTTTCGTCCCGTCTATTTCCTCAACTTAGTCTTAGGAAGGACTTGAAAAGCTGAGCTGCTTTGATTGCCTCATATAGAAATCAGATCGATCTTTCTATTGTGCTGGCTGTGTAACGACTTTAACGATCTGAGCTACATGTTAGGAAGCCCTGAGAATGCTATATTCAAGGCTTCCAGCTTTGAGTTAATAAAGAAATAAGTAATCTATAACTTTTTTGTTGACTATTGCAACTTGTAAAGCTATTCTCAACATTTATAGAGTAATTAGAGCTAGGGTGATCGATTCCAGAGTGGGTGGTTCTCATCCTAAAATCGAGAATCGCCCGTTTCATGGATCCACCCAAGAACCGAACCACCAGTCCGATCTAGTTCCCAAGTGGGTCCATGGAAATAGTCCTATTTGCGCATTTCTTTGGTGTTTAAAATCATCTACAAGTAACACCATGACCATTGGGAGTGTCCAACATCGTGGGAACATGTCGTTTTGTTGTAAACTACAACTACTGTAAAATATCAAGTTTTGGCATAACTTTCTCACTCTTAGTATGTTAGTTGGATAGATATTCAAGGTTTCTTGTAGGCCATGAATGTGGCACACCGAGGAACGCTATAACCAGAATGAGAAACATAACATGGTAGAAGAGAGAAATGGCGTGCAACTTGTTTAGAATCCACCAAAACTCAATGTGGAATGGTGAGGATTCTCGAAACCCAAGCGCTTCTCCTCTATTCCCTCTTGGAGCATTAGCCGAATGAGACAACCCCTCTATGAACAAAAAGGCACGTTCTTTTTTTTTTTTAGGGCTAGAAGAGGAACTTGAGCCTATTTATAGAGTTTCCGACCGTGGGGCCCCTCATTACGGGCCGAGCCAAACTCGACCCACACTAAACTAGCTCATATTAAACCAATTAAGAATCTTTATATTTACCTTATTAGATCAACCCGTAAAATGGTAAATATCAATTTCATTAATTGTAAGCCTATATAGAAAAACTCTTATATTCTCTTTTTTGCTATATTAATTGAAATTATATTGTATGTGCGCACCTTTATACTGGTTTACAGATATTCTTAACAGTTAATCCAATTCCATAAAGTCTCAGACATCAAATCATGTCGAAAACCGAATCAATAGACACAGAGTCTTCCATGGTCACTAATGTCTTTAATCTAATGATATGGATTTAATATAGTAGTGTGATAAATAGATAACACCTCACAAAAACAGTGATTCTTTATGCATCATCTCATTTATCAGTCACATTCTCTCTCTTCATGTGTCACAATACTTGATGTGCCACAAGAGAATATCCTTTATGATTTCCATAAACCTTCATATGTCTTGTCCTTATAGTTATTTTACTCAAGGTTTACACAATGCATTGAAATTTTTACCAGATACATGTATTCAACATGACAACATTCATTCATGAGCATTTTATTGAATGTAAAAGATTTAACACATATCACACATTGTTACTAAATGTAACAATCACACATGTAAACTTTATTAGAGCTTAGCAAAATAGCTCCTATTGAATAATAGCATCACGTGGTGCTTCTAAGTCCATGCAAATGACAGGTTGTAATGGCATCTCATGACACTACTAAATGCTTATGACATGTCATTTAAATACACGAGAGTGAAGATCTTTTATTAGTGGGTCAGCAACCATATCATTTGTGAAAATATATGCTCTACTGTAATTTCAGCATTCTTAACTGTTTCTTTTATGGTTAAAAATTTGACCGCCAAATACTTAGACCCCTTAAGACTTCTATTGTTGTTAATAAACAACACTATCTATTGTCATAATACAACTGTATGGGTCTATTTTATGGATAGACCCATACAGTTGTATTATGACAATAGATAGTGTTGTTTATTAACAACAATAGAAGTCTTAAGGGGTCTAAGTATTTGGCGGTCAAATTTTTAACCATAAAAGAAACAGTTAAGAATGCTGAAATTACAGTAGAGCATATATTTTCACAAATGATATGGTTGCTGACCCACTAATAAAGATCTTCACTCTCGTGTATTTAAATGACATGTCATAAGCATTTAGTAGTGTCATGAGATGCCATTACAACCTGTCATTTGCATGGACTTAGAAGCACCACGTGATGCTATTATTCAATAGGAGCTATTTTGCTAAGCTCTAATAAAGTTTACATGTGTGATTGTTACATTTAGTAACAATGTGTGATATGTGTTAAATCTTTTACATTCAATAAAATGTTCATGAATGAATGTTGTCATGTTGAATACACGTATCTGGTAAAAATTTCAATGCATTGTGTAAACCTTGAGTAAAATAACTATAAGGACAAGACATATGACGGTCCATGGAAATCATAAAGGATATTCTCTTGTGGCACATCAAGTATTGTGACACATGAAGAGAGAGAATGTGACTGATAAATGAGATGATGCATAAAGAATCACCGTTTTTGTGAGGTGTTATCTATTTATCACACTACTATATTGAATCCATATCATTAGAATTAAAGACATTAGTGATCATGGAAGACTCTTTGTCTATTGATTCGGTTTTCGACATGATTTGATGTCTGAGACTTTATGGAATTGGATTAACTGTTAAGAATATCTGTAAACCAGTATAAAGGTGCGCACATACAATATAATTTCAATTAATATAGCAAAAAGGAGAATATAAGAGTTTTTCTATATAGGCTTACATTAATTGAAATTGATATTTACCATTTTACGGGTTGATCTAATAAGGTAAGATATAAAGATTCTTAATTGGTTTAATATGAGCTAGTTTAGTGTGGGTCGAGTTTGGCTCGGCCCGTAATGAGGGGCCCCACGGTTTGAAACTCTATAAATAGACTCAAGTTCCTCTTCTAGCCCTAAAAAAAAAAAGAACGTGCCTTTTTGTTCATAGAGGGGTTGTCTCATTCGGCCAATGCTCCAAGAGGGAATAGAGGAGAAGCACTTGGGTTTCGAGAATCGTCGCCATTCCACATTGAGTTTTGGTGGATTCTAAACAAGTTGCACGCCATTTCTCTCTTCTATCATGTTATGTTTCTCATTCTTGTTATAGCGTTCTTGGGTGTGCCACATTCATGGCCTACAAGAAACCCTGAATATCTATCCAACTAACATACTAAGAGTGAGAAAGTTATGCCAAAACTTGATATTTTACGTAGTTGTAGTTTACAACAAAACGACATGTTCCCACGATGTTGGACACTCCCAATGGTCATGGTGTTACTTGTGGATGATCTTAAGCACCAAAGAAATGCGCAAATAGCACTGGTTCCATGGACCCACTTGGGAACTAGATCGGACTGATGGTTCGGTTCTTGGGTGGATCCATGAAACGGGCGATTCTCGATTTAGGATGAGAACCACCCACTCTGGAATCGATCACTCTAGCTCTAATTACTCTATAAATGTTGAGAATAGCTTTACAAGTTGCAATAGTCAACAAAAAAGTTATAGATTACTTATTTCTTTATTAACTCAAAGCTGGAAGCCTTGAATATAGCATTCTCAGGGCTTCCTAACATGTAGCTCAGATCGTTAAAGTCGTTACACAGCCAGCACAATAGAAAGATCGATCTGATTTCTATATGAGGCAATCAAAGCAGCTCAGCTTTTCAAGTCCTTCCTAAGACTAAGTTGAGGAAATAGACGGGACGAAAATGTGAATAAGGGGGTGTTAAGGCGGCGAATTGGACAGAGCTCACAGTCCTTGACCATGACGTCTCTTTGGCCTGAGATCTTGCCCACTGTAAGCCAGGAACGGCATAAGGGTACGGGTTTAAGTTCCTCGTGTCGATATCTGTGCTTGTTGGCATGAAGAGGGGCTTTGAATATGGGAAATGATTCCTCCGGATAAAGAATGTGCCGCCTGCACAAGATGAAGCCATTGGCAAGGATCACGGGATCACGTCACGTGTCCCGCAGCCGATCACCGTCCATTGTGGGTGCAAATAGCGACAGTGACTACTGCCTTCTAACGTAAAAGCAGTATAAATCTGTTTTCTGAATCATGAAGACTAAAGGCCTAATCTACAATATTTTCTTTTCATGAGTACTGGAAGTTCATTGACAAGAAAATTTATACACACAAAAGTATATTTATTAGTTGCTTATTCCTGGTATAGCATCACATTTCGACGCTGAAGTACTTGCACAGATAAGCAATGCGTTACACACTCTATAGGGAGAAAGAACTTGATTGATTGAACCCGCATGAAAAAAAACTGAATGTGCGCCTTCTTCAGTAGTGACAAGATTGTATCCATGATGGACAGTCACAGATAGATGAAGAGAGTCAAGAACTTAAACTCTGTATGTAAAATAGAGATGACCAAGTGACAGAAACTTATGATCACGAGTGGACATGCTCATCGCTTGATTGCTTGGAACGAATCGAATCGGCATCATCTAGGGATTCCTAGCTGCTGTCTCGTTTTAAGGAAAGGGTATTGTCCCTTGATATACTGTGGCTTTCGTGCTGCTGACTGAAGCTTCCGTCCGGTGAACCGCCTGTGTCATCGTCCCCACAATAAGCAGCATGTTCTAGTGACTCTGTTTTGCTGTATCTGCTGCTTCCTTTAGGACTCGAAAGATCGACTCTGTGGCTCCCATCCCATGAACCTGCCGTGTCATCATCCCCCACGGAAGCAGCATGATCTAGTGACCCCGTTTTGCTGTATCTGCTGCTTCCTTTTGGACTCGAAAGATTGATTCTGTAGCTCCCATCCCGTGAACCCCCCGCGTCATCGTCACCCAAAGAGGTGGCATGATCCAGAGACCCTGTTTTGCTGTATCTGCCGCTTCCTTTTGGACTCAAAAGGTCGACTGCGTCAAACGATCTCTCGCTGCTCTTGCTGCTCTTATGGCTGAGGGAATATTTTCCGCTGCCTTTGCTCATCTCATGGACCGAAGACACGCTTCCATTCGACAAACTCCCGCTTAACTTGTGCGAATAATAAAGGCTTCCATCATGCGTGAACCAACTGCTTCTGTCCCTCATCGCAACACTATCATTCCTCGACATGCTACTCTTGCTGCTCGAACCTGAATCAGATCGCTTATCGTAGCTTTTTATATCCTCATCATTCCCTCCTGTAATTTGGTCATGTCCGTGACCTTCATCGACCTTTGTGTCCTGCTTATGTGTGCTGTCTTCATTTTCTGTTTCTTCATCACTTTCACTTTCATGTTCTTCCTGGGAAGGTTTGATGGGCTCTGGAGGAGGAACATGAACGGTCTCAGGAGGAGGAACATGCACGGGCTCAGGTGGAGCCACTAAAAGGAAGCTTAAAGTGTTAACGACATCGCTCATTAGAGGGCGGACTGAGGCTTCTTCTTGCAGACACATGGCTGCTATTGCAACAGCTTGATTTAATGCTTTTTCAGGAAATCTATGCTCGAGCAACGGATCCGCCATATCTGGAAATGATCTCGGGTCCCTGAATTTAGGCTGAGCCTGTAGGCAAATGTGATCCCTGTGCACGTTAGAGGATGATGACCAAAAAATAGATAACATTGACTATCATTGGATCGTAATATTACCCAAGCAACTAGATTTTGCTCATCATTAGGTTTTGTCGGGTCGATTGCTCTCCGTCCGGTGAGAAGTTCTAATAGGACAACTCCAAAGCTATACACGTCAGACTTCAGTGTGAGTTCGCCAGTTCTTGTGTATTCCGGAGCACAATAGCCATAAGTACCCATAACCCTGGACGAGACGTGCATCTTATCTCCAGCAGGCCCGAGCTTGGCCAGTCCAAAGTCGGATAATTTTGGAGTGAAATCCTTGTCAAGCAAGATGTTTGAGGACTTCAAATCGCGGTATATAACAGGTGGATTGGCCTTATCATGCAAATACTCGAGACCCTGTGCAGCACCAAATGCTATTTTCAGTCTGGCGAGCCAATCCAGAGGTTTCTGCTCCGGTCCAATGTCTGTGATACAAATTACGACACGAGTTAGTAATGATTTGTAGCATAGAAGCTAGATAAGATGTCTCCGGATCAACGTTATCAGCCCGGTGATTCAGCAAAAAAAATATTCCAAATCAAATTTAGGCTGTTAAGAGGTACCGAACAGGTGATCTTCTAGAGAACCTCCGGGCATGTAGTCGTACACGAGAAGTCTTTGATCTCCATCAGCACAATATCCGATGAGACTGACAAGATTTTCGTGGTGCAAGAGACTCAACATGAGGACTTCGACGAGGAACTCCTTGTTTCCTTGTAGTCCATGCCTGTCGAGTTGCTTGACGGCAACCACCTGATGAACAAGGAAACCGCGGTTTCATAAGCCTCACATTTTTCCCAAGATAAACAAGAGGGGGAGCGAGTTGAAGCCTCTCTGTCACCTGCCCTGTCCCCTGGAGGGTTCCTTTGTATACCCGACCGAATCCACCTTCGCCCAACAAGCACTCCTGTCGGAAATTCTTTGTGGCCGAGGCTAACTCGCGGAATGTGAAGTTCTGGGACGTGATGTTTCCATGCTCGCCTTCCTCCTTGTTTTTGGCTTCGCCTCTGGGCTTTGGTTTGTTGATACCAGCAACTGATACGACAAGTAAAAGGAGGAAAGTTTAATTTTCAAACAGTACCTTAAAGACATAACGAATGACCAACTACTGATATCGGGTGCTACATTTCTCAGTCATGTAAGTTGAGGCACTAATTAGTGCATCAGCTAGATCTTCTGCACCACAGACTTAGAAGCTTCAAGTTCGACCAAAAAAAGAATCAGAAGCTACAAAAGCTCGTGATCGCTCACGCAGCATCTCCCAGCAAATCGATTTCCAAAAGACTGATATTTCAGCAACAATTGCGCGAATCACGGTTGGAGATTCAAGAGGGATCTTTCAGAATCTTCAAGCGGATGCTTTGTTTCTCATCATGCACTAAAGGGTGATCCATTTCTTTTTGTGAGACCAAACCTGATGAACGCTATCATTACTATCCAGAATTGACAAACCTGATCAATGTTCTAGGTTCCCAATTCTTGTCCTTGGCCAGACATTAGTACGTTCTTCTGAAACTGAAAATCCTGATCTTACTGTAAATGGGTATCGCGGGCAGCACTTATCTCTCAGCCGAAGAGGAAAAAGAAAAAACGAAAAGAGAGGGACACGGAGAAGAGAAATGAGAAAACCGATATCTGGGGCTTTCCTAAATTACTCTAGATGTCTCGATGAGGATAAGAAAGAAGTGGCGAGGCTGCGAAACACTTGCGAATAAATACACCTAAAAATGATCACATTTTACAGAAACTCAAGCAGACAAAGTTGTGGTTTACCCTTGGCTGCATCATCATCATCTTCCTTTTTGCTCTTCTGCAATGAGAAACAGGGGCAGCAATTCATGCCTGGATGATTAAGCCAAAAATCCCACGCACAGATCCGGAAGGTTTAGGAAATAAGCCGATCTGGATCGCGAACACGTTGGTCAAGAATCCATAGAAGTGACACAGCAATGAAAAGATTTCAGCAATAAACATATGAAGAAGGAGAAGAAGAGCAAGGAAACAGAGGGGAGGGTCCTTCAAATTTGGTCGTGGGAAACTCTCAAAAGCACAAAAAAAACACAAAATTTGAAGGACCCTGAACGTGGGTTGGGCAGTTAATGGATTTAACCAAGAAGACAGAGGAGGATCAACCAGAGACAAGAACACTTTTAAGGTTTTTCTTTCTCTTTTGGTGGAAATTGCCACGGAGAAAAAGGGGGAGGATTGAGTGGACGTTTTTTTTTTTTTTGCAAGGGGAGGAAAATGTGGGGTAGGATTTTTTTTTTTTGGCGATTTCAAAATTCAGTTAGGAGATGGAGGCAAAAGTCCTATGTTTCCAGGCTTTAAGGAGGCTGTCTAACCGTTAATAAACTGAAAAGATTGTCAGAACAGTTAAAAATAAACAGTCAGCTCAATCCCATGCGTTTCTTACATTTTCTTGGATGTCCGGATAAGAATATAAATAAGGGCTAATGCCATCGGGGATCTCAAATCGGTACTTCACGATACATTTAAAACAAATTAACTTTCGTCTCACGAAAAAATTTGTGACCGATCTTCCCATTACGCATTCACCCCAGAATTAAGTTTTGTTCCACCAAAAATCGACAAGAAAGGAAAAAAAAAAAAGTGATATCCCTGACTTGAATATAGCTTGCGTTAGCATTGCTTTTAATATCTTGTTAAATGCAAGTGTCGACACATATGATAAACGATCGATAGGTAGATATGATGTGGAGAATGACGTATCCGACGTGGAAAATTCACGTTTGTTGGCGCGTATGGATTTTAATCAAGAATAGATTTGTTTAAGGTGAATGTGTTAAGAAGGCACTTGTGTTGGGAATTTATGTTCGCTAAAAATTAGCTTGGGATAAATTTATGATAAGGTATTTGAGATTTTCTATGAGACAAAAGTTAGGTATGATAAATATTTCCCGAGGGTATCAATGTGTAATTTTTTTGTAGTTTTTCAACTCTACAAATAAATATAATAAATTCAGTAAATAGGATATCTCACCATTAAATTAGAAGATAATAGCAAGAACTGACTGACTTATGATTCTAAAAGAGAGTGCGATCTGACCCAAAAATTTAATCTATTAGATGACGGTCTTGTTATGCATTATATGCGTTAAAACTCCGTCAGGTGAAAATTCTTACGACGACGGAAGTTAATGAAATGCAACAACCTTTAATGGCCGGTATGGAGAAACTTTTGCTTAACTTAATATATTTTCTTTTAGATTTAATTTGTTTCGCGAAAAATGAATAATGTACAAAATATTTTTTTTGAAATTGATTGTTTGTATCATTTGAAATAATTAGTCAATAAAAAAATATTTTCATTATGAACAATAATATACGATTAAATATTTTTTTAAACGATGAAAATATTTTTCATATGTTAAATTTCACAAATGATGATTTTTATGATGGATATGGCCGGCTGGCCTGCCCATGAACCCACGCCGTCCGATCCCCGATCATATGTTTCAAAGTCAGAGATTTCCGGGCTTTTTACAAAAACGGGTTTAAAAATTTAAGTTTTTACGAATTTGAGTTTTTAAAAAAATATATTACGAAAATTTGTTCCGCACTTAAAGTGCCAAAAGGAGAACAAACTTTCGGCTCTTAAAGAGCCCTTCTCTCATCATTTTTTCATGAAAATTCTCCAAACTAAACTTTATTTTAATTAATTTGAAGTATTTTTTTTTTCAAAAATATACTAAAAAAGCGAAAAAAATTATCAAAATATATTTCTTGTGCCAAAATTTTCCCTAGCAGCCAAGGTCTCCAAAATTGATATTTCAATTTTCTCATTTTTTCTTGATTTTCTTAATAAAATGTTTTAAGATAGGGGATGCGATCCCGGCACCTGGTCTAGCTCAATTGCCATCCCTATCCCAAATCCAAAACTATACGTTGAATCTGCATTAGAACTTTATCTCGTGCTTAAAAGCAGCCCAAAATTGTAAATATTATATTGGAGGAAAGTTTCTTTCGTTATATTGGCTCTGTTTGTTTCACGGAACATGGCTTCCTGGAAAATGTTTTCAGGATTTTTCGGTGTTTGGGGGGCGAAAAATAGGTTAACCCTGGAAAGTATTTTCCTCTTATGAAAAAAAACTCTTTGAAAAGTATGGAAAAACGTTTTCCTCTTTTTGAAAAGAGGAAATCATTTTCCGCCGGTCGCCGCCGTTGGTCCTCGACCGCCGCCCATGCGCCCACCGCCGGTCGTTGCCGTCGGTCCTCAGCCACCGCCGGTCGCCGCCGCCCCCGTCGGTTGCGGCCGCCGCCTGCGCGCCTGCTGCGTTGAAAAATCAATTGCTTGCCAAACGACGGAAATTATTTTTCAGTTCATTTTTAAGTATTAGCCAAACACCAGAAAATATTGTTATTTTCTTGGAAAATGATTTTTCTGGAAAATGTTTTTCCTCAGGAGGTCATTTTCCGTGAAACAAACGGATTGTATGATTTAGGGATATCGAACAAGTATGGATCGATTTTGAAACAAACTCGACTGAATCTTTTTGACATATGAAAGTTCGGGTCGAGATTCCCATGTTTGGGTTTTAGCTAATAAAACTATGTTTTTCAACGGCTCCGGTTTCGGGGGAGGAAACCCGAACCAAATTGTAATCTCGGGGTCGGGTTTTAGTTGCGGGTTAGGGGAAGATCCGACCCGGCCGGGCCCTATTGGCATCCCTGCTATGGTCTCATCTCATCACCGTCATCACCATCACGAATCTGAAAAGACCAATTTGCCCCGTACGGAACCCCTAATTTAAGAATCCGCACCTCCGCTCGTCAATTCTCTCGCGAACTCTGATACATACACCTGCCCCCGTCGTCTTCGTCGTCGTCGTCATCGTCCGGCAATCCTCCGAGCCCTTTCTCTGGGCCTTCGATTCGCGGCCGCAATTCAGGTTCGAGTTGGTTCGTTCGTTCGGTCTCCTTCCTTCGTCCGCGGGTTTGGATTTTCGTCGCGTTTGATTATGCGCCAATGTTGAAGCTTGGCAGGAATCGTTTCTCCTTATTCGAGCTGTTCGAACGATATTGGATGAATCTTAGCTTCGTTTCGATTGCCCATTGAGCTAGAGCTGCCCGTTGTTGTTCTCGAGTATAGACTACTCTTTAAAAAGTTCAGCTTTAGTTGCTGATGGATGATGTTCGGTCGATTAGATGTATTTCAATCTTCTAAAAATGCGGGCTACGGTGACTTTTCTTTCTATGTGATGATGAGCCTGCTGAGGGATCTAATGGCTTTTGATGGTCGCATTTTTGGGACTTAGGTAGTGATATGTATATTGGATTCGTAAAAATGGTGACTTTAGCTTTTGAATAAATGTTTAAATTCTCTTGGATTTTATGCCTATTGGAGAAATTGAGCGCTATCTGATGTGTTTCTACTGTTGGCGATACGGCTTTGCCATGTCTGATGGGAAAAGACATGATTTGTTTTCAACTTAGTTATGGGGGTTCGAGTGTCTGTTGTTTCCATTTCGTTACATTTTAGATCCTTGCCGATAATTCATTAAGTACTTTGGAGTATTTCATAGCCACTATGAAGCAGACACCTTCTTTCCTTAAACTGGTTTCATTTTTCCTAAGGTATGGATGGCGTGCTTTCTCTTGAAAAGTTACGTCGAGTCCTTTCAGTTAATGAGTAGAGACACTTGGCCACAGTAGATGGGATGGTATGCTGAAGTGAAGATTGAGACAAATTGTCTCAGCTCTGGAGAAGTGAGGATTGGGAAATAACCTGCTTAGCTCCTGAAGTTTTATGTCGGATTCTGGTGAACTCGTTTTGAAGTACGGTTTTATCCAGCTACTGACATCGTTCTACTCATCGTACGACCCAGAATGCACTTAGGGTGCGGTTACTTTAAACAGGACTGGCCGGTCCTCTGCAAGTGAGGCCTTTCTATTAAGCGTGTTCAAATAGGGTCTCTTGGTCAGTTCTAGGTTTTTGTGATAAAGATATTTCTCATCTGGAGATGCACAAAAGTACAGTGAGGAAAATCCGCACTGTTGATGGGTCCAATGAAGAGCAATGAGAACTTATAGGCGAAGTATTGGATAGTTAAAATTTGAGGTTACCACTATCTATGGTCCGGACTTATTATTAAGTCAATATCCCATAAGGGGACTAGTCAAGTCATTGGTGTACAATAAAATGATAAGAAATTCGTAGTTCAGGGATGCAAGAATTGAATGCTTGAAGGACAATGTTGGACAAGTGTCAGGTAACCAGAGAAATTGGGTGAAACACGGAGCAAAACTTTGTCCTAAGCTGGGAAATCTCAAGTTAGTGAGGCCTCTCAACTAATGGGGAGTTTGGGTATAGATGGTTGTGTTGAAGTAGCTTCCCCTTTTTGTAGGCCATTTGATCAACAAGGAGCATATACTTCATAGAGCTAGAGATGTAAATCTAAGATTACAAAATGAGGCTTTTTTTTTTTCCCTGGTTTCATTATTTGAAGGGGCCTCCTTAATCTTGCATACCTTGAGTTTTTTGAATAGTTGTTGAGTTCATTTGCATCATTCTTTGGTATGTGATCAATTAGAAGTTGATCATGCCAGTTGAGTGGTCGCCATTGGAATATCATCTTCTGATTACATTTTGACATGGAGGGCGGATCTTTTTGATTTGGGTGCTTTGGCTGCTTAAACGTAGATATCATCGCGGTGTCTAAATGCACTAGCTGTCAATTTTATATTTCTTGTTTTCCTGCGAGTGATAGACTACAGTGCAACTTACTGCCGCAATAGAATTGACAAATCCTGTGTCATTGGGATGTTAGAGCATTTTGTATTTTTTGATTTGCATTCGAATCTGAGCAAACATAGCACCCCCCAGAAGTTTGAACTCCATTTTGTTTGTTAAAGCCTCTATGCTCTCTGTGTGAGTAACCCAAATGCATACTTGTGGCTTTTCTTCTTGGCATCATCTAATGCTGTTACTCCTTCAATCATTATGACGGGATCTTGTTAATCTCTCTCATTCCGTCATAATGAGTTGAAGGAGTAACAGCATTAGATGATGCCAAGAAGAAAAGCCCAAGTATGCATTTGGGTTACTCACACAGAGAGCATAGAGGCTTTTAACAAACAAAATGGAGTTCAAACTTCTGGGAGGGTGCTATGTTTTGCTCAGATTCGAATGCAAATAAAAAAATACAAATGCTCTAACATCCAAATGACACAGGATTTGTCAATTCTATTGCTCGCAGTAAGTTGCACTGTAGTCTATCACTCGCAGGAAAACAAGAAATATAAAATTGACAGCTAGTGCATTTAGACACCGCGATGAATATCTACGTTTAAGCAGCCAAAGCACCCAAATCAAAAAGATCCGCCCTCCATGTCATAATGTAATCAGAAGATGATATTCCAATGGCGACCAACTCAACTGGCATGATCAACTTCTAATTGATCACATACCATAAGAATATGATGCAAATGAACTCAACAACTATTCAAAAAACTCAAGGTATGCAAGATTAAGGAGGCCCCACTTCAAATAATGAAACCAGCGAAAAAAAAAAAGCCTCATTTTGTAATCTTAGATTTACATCTCTAGCTCTATGAAGTATATGCTCCTTGTTGATCAAATGGCCTACAAAAAGGGGGAAGCTACTTCAACACAACCATCTATACCCAAACTCCCCATTAGTTGAGAGGCCTCACTAACTTGAGATTTCCCAGCTTAGGACAAAGTTTTGCTCCGTGTTTCACCCAATTTCTCTGGTTACCTGACACTTGTCCAACATGTCCTTCAAGCATTCAATTCTTGCATCCCTGAACTACGAATTTCTTATCATTTTATTGTACACCAATGACTTGACTAGTCCCCTTATGGGATATTGAACTTAATAATAAGTCCGGACCATAGATAGGTGGTAACCTCAAATTTTAACTATCCATACTTCGCCTATAAGTTCTCATTGCTCTTCATTGGACCCATCAACAGTGCGGATTTCCTCACTGTACTTTTGTGCATCTCCAGATGAGAAATATCTTTATCACAAAAACCTAGAACTGACCAAGAGACCCTATTTGAACACGCTTAATAGAAAGGCCTCACTTGCAAGAGGACCGGCCAGTCCTGTTTAAAGTAACCGCACCCTAAGTGCATTCTGGGTCGTACGATGAGTAGAACGATGTCAGTAGCTGGATAAAACCGTACTTCAAAACGAGTCACCAGAATCCGACATAAAACTTCAGGAGCTAAGCAGGTTATTTCCCAATCCTCACTTCTCCAGAGCTGAGACAATTTGTCTCAATCTTCACTTCAGCATACCATCCCATCTACTGTGGCCAAGTGTCTACTCATTAACTGAAAGGACTCGACGTAACTTTTCAAGAGAAAGCACGCCATCCATACCTTAGGAAAAATGAAACCAGTTTAAGGAAAGAAGGTGTCTGCTTCATAGTGGCTATGAAATTACTCCAAAGTACTTAATGAATTATCGGCAAGGATCTAAAATGTAACGAAAATGGAAACAACAGACACTCGAACTCCCATAACTAAGTTGAAAACAAATCATGTCTTTTCCCATCAGACATGGCAAAGCCGTATCGCCAACAGTAGAAACACATCAGATAGCGCTCAATTTCTCCAATAGGCATAAAATCCAAGAGAATTTAAACATTTATTCAAAAGCTAAAGTCACCATTTTTACGAATCCAATATACATATCACTACCTAAGTCCAAAAAATGCGACCCATCAAAAGCCATTAGATCCCTCAGCAGGCTCATCATCACATAGAAAGAAAAGTCACCGTAGCCCGCATTTTTAGAAGATTGAAATAACATCTAATCGACCGAACATCATCCATCAGCAACTAAAGCTGAACTTTTTAAAGAGTAGTCTATACTCGAGAACAACAACGGGCAGCTCTAGCTCAATGGGCAATCGAAACGAAGCTAAGATTCATCCAATATCGTTCGAACAGCTCGAATAAGGAGAAACGATTCCTGCCAAGCTTCAACATTGGCGCATAATCAAACGCGACGAAAATCCAAACCCGCGGAACGAAGGAAGGAGACCGAACGAACGAACCAACTCGAACCTGAATTGCGGCCGCGAATCGAAGGCCCAGAAAGGGCTCGGAGGATTGCCGGACGATGACGACGACGACGAAGACGACGGGGGCAGGTGTATGTATCAGAGTTCGCGAGAGAATTGACGAGCGGAGGTGCGGATTCTTAAATTAGGGGTTCCGTACGGGGCAAATTGGTCTTTTCAGATTCGTGATGGTGATGACGGTGATGAGATGAGACCATAGCAGGGATGCCAATAGGGCCCGGCCGGGTCGGATCTTCCCCTAACCCGGCAACTAAAACCCGACCCCGAGATTACAATTTGGTTCGGGTTTCCTCCCCGAAACCGGAGCCGTTGAAAAACATAGTTTTATTAGCTAAACCCCAAACATGGGAATCTCGACCCGAACTTTCATATGTCAAAAAGATTCAGTCGAGTTTGTTTCAAAATCGATCCATACTTGTTCGATATCCCTAAATCATACAATCCGTTTGTTTCACGGAAAATGACCTCCTGAGGAAAAACATTTTCCAGAAAAATCATTTTCCAAGAAAATAACAATATTTTCTGGTGTTTGGCTAATACTTAAAAATGAACTGAAAAATAATTTCCGTCGTTTGGCAAGCAATTGATTTTTCAACGGCAGCGGCAGGCGGCGGCGGCATTGACGAGCGGAGGTGCGGATTCTTAAATTAGGGGTTCCGTACGGGGCAAATTGGTCGGTGGCTGAGTGATGACGGTGATGAGACGACCATAGCAGGGATGCCAATAGGGCCCGGCCGGGTCGGATCTTCCCCTAACGGCGGCGACCCCGAGATTACAATTTGGTTCGGGTTTCCTCCCCGAAACCGGAGCCGTTGAAAAACATAGTTTTATTAGCAAACCAAACATGGGAATCTCGACCCGAACTTTCATATGTCAAAAAGATTCAGTCGAGTTTGTTTCAAAATCGATCCATACTTGTTCGATATCCCTAAATCATACAATCCGTTTGTTTCACGGAAAATGACCTCCTGAGGAAAAACATTTTCCAGAAAAATCATTTTCCAAGAAAATAACAATATTTTCTGGTGTTTGGCTAATACTTAAAAATGAACTGAAAAATAATTTCCGTCGTTTGGCAAGCAATTGATTTTTCAACGGCAGCGGCAGGCGGCGGCGGCAACCGACGACCGGCAGGGGCAGCGGCGGCGACCGGCGGTGGCTGAGGACCGACGGCAACGACCGGCGGTGGGCGACCATGGGCGGCGGTCAGCGGTCGAGGACCAACGGCGGCGACCGGCGGAAAATGATTTCCTCTTTTCAAAAAGAGGAAAACGTTTTTCATACTTTTCAAAGAGTTTTTTTCATAAGAGGAAAATACTTTCCAGGGTTAACCTATTTTTCGCCCCCCAAACACCGGAAAATCCTGAAAACATTTTCCAGGAAGCCATGTTCCGTGAAACAAACAGAGCCAATATAACGAAAGAAACTTTCCTCCAATATAATATTTACAATTTTGGGCTGCTTTTAAGCACGAGATAAAGTTCTAATGCAGATTCAACGTATAGTTTTGGATTTGGGATAGGGATGGCAATTGAGCTAGACCAGGTGCCGGGATCGCATCCCCTATGCTCACCACATTTTATTAGAGATGTATATATCCATGCCCCATTCCTAAATCTAGCGGGTATGCAGATTTCTCTGCTCCACAAAAATTTAAAACCCTAAAAAATTTGCAAGTTGAATGAATTTTTTGCGGGCCAAAAAAATATATATGAACTTGTAATTCTTAGATCTGTTAGCATAAAGTCTAGTTTGGAGAATTTTCATGAAAAAATGATGAGAGAAGGGAATATATTACCGAAAGTATTCATATTAATTTTGGTATTTATACGGAAAGTAAATAATGTCATATATTACCCCCAATGATCCAGCTTCTATCAAAAGGACCAAAAATTAATACTGAAAATCTCTGACTTTGAAACATATGATCGGGGATCGGACGGCGTGGGTTCATGGGTAGGCCAGCCGGCCATATCCATCATAAAAATCATCATTTGTGAAATTTAACATATGAAAAATATTTTCATCGTTTAAAAAAATATTTAATCGTATATTATTGTTCATAATGAAAATATTTTTTTATTGACTAATTATTTCAAATGATACAAATAATCAATTTCAAAAAAAATATTTTGTACATTATTCATTTTTCGCGAAACAAATTAAATCTAAAAGAAAATATATTAAGTTAAGCAAAAGTTTCTCCATACCGGCCATTAAAGGTTGTTGCATTTCATTAACTTCCGTCGTCGTAAGAATTTTCACCTGACGGAGTTTTAACGCATATAATGCATAACAAGACCGTCATCTAATAGATTAAATTTTTGGGTCAGATCGCACTCTCTTTTAGAATCATAAGTCAGTCAGTTCCTGCTATTATCTTCTAATTTAATGGTGAGATATCCTATTACTGAATTTATTATATTTATTTGTAGAGTTGAAAAACTACAAAAAAATTACACATTGATACCCTCGGGAAATATTTATCATACCTAACTTTTGTCTCATAGAAAATCTCAAATACCTTATCATAAATTTATCCCAAGCTAATTTTTAGCGAACATAAATTCCCAACACAAGTGCCTTCTTAACACATTCACCTTAAACAAATCTATTCTTGATTAAAATCCATACGCGCCAACAAACGTGAATTTTCCACGTCGGATACGTCATTCTCCACATCATATCTACCTATCGATCGTTTATCATATGTGTCGACACTTGCATTTAACAAGATATTAAAAGCAATGCTAACGCAAGCTATATTCAAGTCAGGGATATCACTTCTTTTTTTTTTCCTTTCTTGTCGATTTTTGGTGGAACAAAACTTAATTCTGGGGTGAATGCGTAATGGGAAGATCGGTCACAAATTTTTTCGTGAGACGAAAGTTAATTTGTTTTAAATGTATCGTGAAGTACCGATTTGAGATCCCCGATGGCATTAGCCCTTATTTATATTCTTATCCGGACATCCAAGAAAATGTAAGAAACGCATGGGATTGAGCTGACTGTTTATTTTTAACTGTTCTGACAATCTTTTCAGTTTATTAACGGTTAGACAGCCTCCTTAAAGCCTGGAAACATAGGACTTTTGCCTCCATCTCCTAACTGAATTTTGAAATCGCCAAAAAAAAAAAATCCTACCCCACATTTTCCTCCCCTTGCAAAAAAAAAAAAAACGTCCACTCAATCCTCCCCCTTTTTCTCCGTGGCAATTTCCACCAAAAGAGAAAGAAAAACCTTAAAAGTGTTCTTGTCTCTGGTTGATCCTCCTCTGTCTTCTTGGTTAAATCCATTAACTGCCCAACCCACGTTCAGGGTCCTTCAAATTTTGTGTTTTTTTTGTGCTTTTGAGAGTTTCCCACGACCAAATTTGAAGGACCCTCCCCTCTGTTTCCTTGCTCTTCTTCTCCTTCTTCATATGTTTATTGCTGAAATCTTTTCATTGCTGTGTCACTTCTATGGATTCTTGACCAACGTGTTCGCGATCCAGATCGGCTTATTTCCTAAACCTTCCGGATCTGTGCGTGGGATTTTTGGCTTAATCATCCAGGCATGAATTGCTGCCCCTGTTTCTCATTGCAGAAGAGCAAAAAGGAAGATGATGATGATGCAGCCAAGGGTAAACCACAACTTTGTCTGCTTGAGTTTCTGTAAAATGTGATCATTTTTAGGTGTATATATTCGCAAGTGTTTCGCAGGCTCGCCACTTCTTTCTTATCGTCATCGAGACGTCTAAAGTAATTTAGGAAAGCCCCAGATATCGGTTTTCTCATTTCTCCTCTCCGTGTCCCTCTCTTTTCGTTTTTTCTTTTTCCTCTTCGGCTGAGAGATAAGTGCTGCCCGCGATACCCATTTACAGTAAGATCAGGATTTTCAGTTTCAGAAGAACGTACTAATGTCTGGCCAAGGACAAGAATTGGGAACCTAGAACATTGATCAGGTTTGTCAATTCTGGATAGTAATGATAGCGTTCATCAGGTTTGGTCTCACAAAAAGAAATGGATCACCCTTTAGTGCATGATGAGAAACAAAGCATCCGCTTGAAGATTCTGAAAGATCCCTCTTGAATCTCCAACCGTGATTCGCGCAATTGTTGCTGAAATATCAGTCTTTCGGAAATCGATTTGCTGGGAGATGCTGCGTGAGCGATCACGAGCTTTTGTAGCTTCTGATTCTTTTTTTGGTCGAACTTGAAGCTTCTAAGTCTGTGGTGCAGAAGATCTAGCTGATGCACTAATTAGTGCCTCAACTTTCATGACTGAGAAATGTAGCACCCGATATCAGTAGTTGGTCATTCGTTATGTCTTTAAGGTACTGTTTGAAAATTAAACTTTCCTCCTTTTACTTGTCGTATCAGTTGCTGGTATCAACAAACCAAAGCCCAGAGGCGAAGCCAAAAACAAGGAGGAGCAAGGCGAGCATGGAAACATCACGTCCCAGAACTTCACATTCCGCGAGTTAGCCTCAGCCACAAAGAATTTCCGACAGGAGTGCTTGTTGGGCGAAGGTGGATTCGGTCGGGTATACAAAGGAACCCTCCAGGGGACAGGGCAGGTGACAGAGAGGCTTCAACTCGCTCCCCCTCTTGTTTATCTTGGGAAAAATGTGAGGCTTATGAAACCGCGGTTTCCTTGTTCATCAGGTGGTTGCCGTCAAGCAACTCGACAGGCATGGACTACAAGGAAACAAGGAGTTCCTCGTCGAAGTCCTCATGTTGAGTCTCTTGCACCACGAAAATCTTGTCAGTCTCATCGGATATTGTGCTGATGGAGATCAAAGACTTCTCGTGTACGACTACATGCCCGGAGGTTCTCTAGAAGATCACCTGTTCGGTACCTCTTAACAGCCTAAATTTGATTTGGAATATTTTTTTTGCTGAATCACCGGGCTGATAACGTTGATCCGGAGACATCTTATCTAGCTCCTATGCTACAAATCATTACTAACTCGTGTCGTAATTTGTATCACAGACATTGGACCGGAGCAGAAACCTCTGGATTGGCTCGCCAGACTGAAAATAGCATTTGGTGCTGCACAGGGTCTCGAGTATTTGCATGATAAGGCCAATCCACCTGTTATATACCGCGATTTGAAGTCCTCAAACATCTTGCTTGACAAGGATTTCACTCCAAAATTATCCGACTTTGGACTGGCCAAGCTCGGGCCTGCTGGAGATAAGATGCACGTCTCGTCCAGGGTTATGGGTACTTATGGCTATTGTGCTCCAGAATACACAAGAACTGGCGAACTCACACTGAAGTCTGACGTGTATAGCTTTGGAGTTGTCCTATTAGAACTTCTTACCGGACGGAGAGCAATCGACCCGACAAAACCTAATGATGAGCAAAATCTAGTTGCTTGGGTAATATTACGATCCAATGATAGTCAATGTTATCTATTTTTTGGTCATCATCCTCTAACGTGCACAGGGATCACATTTGCCTACAGGCTCAGCCTAAATTCAGGGACCCGAGATCATTTCCAGATATGGCGGATCCGTTGCTCGAGCATAGATTTCCTGAAAAAGCATTAAATCAAGCTGTTGCAATAGCAGCCATGTGTCTGCAAGAAGAAGCCTCAGTCCGCCCTCTAATGAGCGATGTCGTTAACACTTTAAGCTTCCTTTTAGTGGCTCCACCTGAGCCCGTGCATGTTCCTCCTCCTGAGACCGTTCATGTTCCTCCTCCAGAGCCCATCAAACCTTCCCAGGAAGAACATGAAAGTGAAAGTGATGAAGAAACTGAAAATGAAGACAGCACACATAAGCAGGACACAAAGGTCGATGAAGGTCACGGACATGACCAAATTACAGGAGGGAATGATGAGGATATAAAAAGCTACGATAAGCGATCTGATTCAGGTTCGAGCAGCAAGAGTAGCATGTCGAGGAATGATAGTGTTGCGATGAGGGACAGAAGCAGTTGGTTCACGCATGATGGAAGCCTTTATTATTCGCACAAGTTAAGCGGGAGTTTGTCGAATGGAAGCGTGTCTTCGGTCCATGAGATGAGCAAAGGCAGCGGAAAATATTCCCTCAGCCATAAGAGCAGCAAGAGCAGCGAGAGATCGTTTGACGCAGTCGACCTTTTGAGTCCAAAAGGAAGCGGCAGATACAGCAAAACAGGGTCTCTGGATCATGCCACCTCTTTGGGTGACGATGACGCGGGGGGTTCACGGGATGGGAGCTACAGAATCAATCTTTCGAGTCCAAAAGGAAGCAGCAGATACAGCAAAACGGGGTCACTAGATCATGCTGCTTCCGTGGGGGATGATGACACGGCAGGTTCATGGGATGGGAGCCACAGAGTCGATCTTTCGAGTCCTAAAGGAAGCAGCAGATACAGCAAAACAGAGTCACTAGAACATGCTGCTTATTGTGGGGACGATGACACAGGCGGTTCACCGGACGGAAGCTTCAGTCAGCAGCACGAAAGCCACAGTATATCAAGGGACAATACCCTTTCCTTAAAACGAGACAGCAGCTAGGAATCCCTAGATGATGCCGATTCGATTCGTTCCAAGCAATCAAGCGATGAGCATGTCCACTCGTGATCATAAGTTTCTGTCACTTGGTCATCTCTATTTTACATACAGAGTTTAAGTTCTTGACTCTCTTCATCTATCTGTGACTGTCCATCATGGATACAATCTTGTCACTACTGAAGAAGGCGCACATTCAGTTTTTTTTCATGCGGGTTCAATCAATCAAGTTCTTTCTCCCTATAGAGTGTGTAACGCATTGCTTATCTGTGCAAGTACTTCAGCGTCGAAATGTGATGCTATACCAGGAATAAGCAACTAATAAATATACTTTTGTGTGTATAAATTTTCTTGTCAATGAACTTCCAGTACTCATGAAAAGAAAATATTGTAGATTAGGCCTTTAGTCTTCATGATTCAGAAAACAGATTTATACTGCTTTTACGTTAGAAGGCAGTAGTCACTGTCGCTATTTGCACCCACAATGGACGGTGATCGGCTGCGGGACACGTGACGTGATCCCGTGATCCTTGCCAATGGCTTCATCTTGTGCAGGCGGCACATTCTTTATCCGGAGGAATCATTTCCCATATTCAAAGCCCCTCTTCATGCCAACAAGCACAGATATCGACACGAGGAACTTAAACCCGTACCCTTATGCCGTTCCTGGCTTACAGTGGGCAAGATCTCAGGCCAAAGAGACGTCATGGTCAAGGACTGTGAGCTCTGTCCAATTCGCCGCCTTAACACCCCCTTATTCACATTTTCGTCCCGTCTATTTCCTCAACTTAGTCTTAGGAAGGACTTGAAAAGCTGAGCTGCTTTGATTGCCTCATATAGAAATCAGATCGATCTTTCTATTGTGCTGGCTGTGTAACGACTTTAACGATCTGAGCTACATGTTAGGAAGCCCTGAGAATGCTATATTCAAGGCTTCCAGCTTTGAGTTAATAAAGAAATAAGTAATCTATAACTTTTTTGTTGACTATTGCAACTTGTAAAGCTATTCTCAACATTTATAGAGTAATTAGAGCTAGAGTGATCGATTCCAGAGTGGGTGGTTCTCATCCTAGAATCGAGAATCGCCCGTTTCATGGATCCACCCAAGAATCGAACCATCAGTCCGATCCGGTTCCCAAGTGGGTCCATGGAACCAGTGCTATTGGCGCATTTCTTTGGTGCTTAAGATCATCCACAAGTAACACCATGACCATTGGGAGTGTCCAACATCGTGGGAACATGTCGTTTTGTTGTAAACTACAACTACTGTAAAATATCAAGTTTTGGCATAACTTTCTCACTCTTAGTATGTTAGTTGGATAGATATTCAGGGTTTCTTGTAGGCCATGAATGTGGCACACCCAAGAACGCTATAACAAGAATGAGAAACATAACATGATAGAAGAGAGAAATGGCGTGCAACTTGTTTAGAATCCACCAAAACTCAATGTGGAATGGCGACGATTCTCGAAACCCAAGTGCTTCTCCTCTATTCCTTCTTGGAGCATTGGCCGAATGAGACAACCCCTCTATGAACAAAAAGGTACGTTCTTTGTTCTTTTTTTTTTTAGGGCTAGAAGAGGAACTTGAGTCTATTTATAGAGTTTCAAACCGTGGGGCCCCTCATTACGGGCCGAGCCAAACTCGACCCACACTAAACTAGCTCATATTAAACCAATTAAGAATCTTTATATCTTACCTTATTAGATCAACCCGTAAAATGGTAAATATCAATTTCCATTAATGTAAGCCTATATAGAAAAACTCTTATATTCTCCTGCTTTTGCTATATTAATTGAAATTATATTGTATGTGCGCACCTTTATACTGGTTTACAGATATTCTTAACAGTTAATCCAATTCCATAAAGTCTCAGACATCAAATCATGTCGAAAACCGAATCAATAGACAAAGAGTCTTCCATGATCACTAATGTCTTTAATTCTAATGATATGGATTCAATATAGTAGTGTGATAAATAGATAACACCTCACAAAAACGGTGATTCTTTATGCATCATCTCATTTATCAGTCACATTCTCTCTCTTCATGTGTCACAATACTTGATGTGCCACCAGAGAATATCCTTTATGGTTTCCATGGACCGTCATATGTCTTGTCCTTATAGTTATTTTACTCAAGGTTTACACAATGCATTGAAATTTTTACCAGATACGTGTATTCAACATGACAACATTCATTCATGAACATTTTATTGAATGTAAAAGATTTAACACATATCACACATTGTACTAAATGTAACAATCACACATGTAAACTTTATTAGAGCTTAGCAAAATAGCTCCTATTGAATAATAGCATCACGTGGTGCTTCTAAGTCCATGCAAATGACATGTTGTAATGGCATCTCATGACACTGCTAAATGCTTATGACATGTCATTTAAATACACGAGAGTGAAGATCTTTTATTAGTGGGTCAGCAACCATATCATTGTGAAAATATATGCTCTACTGCAATTTCAGCATTCTTAACTGTTTCTTTTATGGTTAAAAATTTGACCGCCAAATACTTAGATCCCTTGAGACTTCTATTGTTGTTAATAAACAACACTATCTATTGTCATAATACAACTGTATGGGTCTATCCATAAAATCAAATACAATTAACTTCCTAATGAGGTTCCTAAGCAATATAACTTGAGTAGCATTTGAAACTCATGCTATAAATCCTACAAGCATAGTAGAGAACGATATAGATTTCTATTTCTCATTTTTCCATGATACTACATCTCTTGCTAGTATGATCAACTTCCAATCATCCTCACAACCAACAAGGTCTGCATCGGAATATCCTTATGGCTGTAGGTTCTCAACATGTTTGCAAATCAAGATATTGCCCTTTGTCCTCCTTAAATACCTTAAAACCTTCTTGGCAGTAACCCAGAGATTGTGTTCTGGATTTGATTAAAATCTGCCTAGAAGTCTAATTGCAAACAGCAAAATCTAGCCTAGTAAAAACTTGAGCATACATGATGCTTCTAAGTGTACTAGCATAAGGTACATTCCTTATTTGGGCTTTCTCAACAACCATATGAGGACACCATAACATATTCAATTTTATCACCATTAATGATAAGAGCAATTTCTGTCTAATAATGTTGCCTACTAATCTTTCGAAAATACGATCAATATATGTACTCTGAGACAAAACCAATATCAGCAAGAACGATCCCAATGGATCTCAATACCCAGGACAAAAGATACCTTATCAAGGTCCTTCAAAATGCTTTGACAACATCCACTTTGTCTCATGCAGTAATTCAAGATTACTCTTCACATGCAAGATATTACCTACATAAAGCACTAGGAAGATAATATTCCTCCCACTAACCTTGTTATATATATACACTCATCTTATTTGTTCTCGACGTAATCGAACAAAGTTATAACACTATGAAACTTCAAGACCATTATCTAGATGCTTTCTTGAGAGCATAAATAGACTTTTTGATGTAGCTAGCAACGACACCTAGAGGGGGGGTGAATAGGTGCTTCTGCAAATTTTTAGTTATAAGCGCAAGCAAGCACAGAAACTGAGTATTGAAACTAAACAGATCAAGTATGCACGAAATAAAGGAGTTCAGAAGGAGAAATGTGCACACAAATTTATAGTAGTTCGGCTATAGTAAGCCTACGTCCACTCTCCCACGATGACAGTCGATTGGCTGGATTTCACTATGATGATTGCAAGGTTACAATAAACTTCTCTCAACTCACTCACAAGAGTATTTCCACGATAAGTTAAAATAACTTTATCAACAGTTTTGCTCATCTTTTTCAACTCTCTCAATTTTCCTCTTCTACTTCTTGCTTTTTTTTTTTACTTGTATTTTTGTCATATACAGAACGAATACCAGCACTCTCCTTTTATACCCCTTTCACCTCGAACTAGCCGTTGTCAAGGTGCTCCACGGAATCACTCGTCAATCTTCAATCAACTTGATTGAGCGAGATAAACTTGGAAAGATGCTAGGTACCCGTTGAAGAAAGATTCTGATTACTTCAGATTCAGTTGCCCATACAACTAAATCTTCAGTTTCCATTTTCATGAGATGTTGAATCTTTTGAGGAAGGAAAGAAAGATAATATCCAATCAAGGATTTTTGTCCTAATGAAGATGGACAGTCATCCTGTAGATCGAATCCTTTCACTTCCCGTAATTTCCGAAATCAATCGGACTCTTGTCAAACGTGGGTCTTCTTAGTCCAGCTGCAGAATCTGAATCCGTTCAGAAACAGCCTTCAAACCATGTGAAGTCTCTCTGAATCTGATTCGGCTTTTCTCTGTGAATCTGAGCTCTTAAAGATCCTACTGTCGACGTCTCACATGAGTCTTCTTGAGGTCTTCCAAGGCAATGCTGTCCTCCATCTGAATCCATTTGAGGCAGTCAACACTTCATCTGAATTACTCAGACGCAGACTCCTCCTTCTGATTCCTTTAGAGGCACAAGCATAGTTCCTCCTTCTGACCATTCAGAAGCACTACGGTGACGACTCTTCCTTGAGTCTGAACGCCAGTTGCGGGATATTCAAAGCTCTTTTCACATCATGATTTCTGTAAGGAAGATATACTTCCATTAACTAGACTTCTTAATAAGAGTTTTGTCAGAATCAAAATTCTTAGTGGGATAGTTTCCTCAACACTTTTAAGTCTACATGCAAGCTTACCTGAATCATTAGCTATAAATCCTTTGGGTTGCACCATATAGGCATCCTTATCAAGGTCCCCATTCAAAAATGCAGTTTTAACATCCATCTAGTGTAACTTCATTTAAAAAAAATGACTTACTAATGCTATGCTTACTCTAAAAGAATCGTTAGAAGAGTCTGGAAAATATTCCTTCGTAGTCTACTCCTTTTTCTCTAAGTGAAAACCTTGTTACTAGTCCGATTTTAAACTTCACAATCTTTTCTTTGGAGTGCATTTTAGTCTTATACACCCATTTGCAGCCAGTGAGCTTGTGATCTTCAAGCAATTCAACGAGCTCATAAACACCATTATGTTTCATAAACTACATCTCATTTTTCATCATATCGAACCACAGATCTAATTAAGGACAAGACACAGCATATGCATAAGTCATTGGATCAACCAAATAGCCGATATCATAGTCATGTTCTCCCAAATAAACTATATAGTCTGGTGATATGGCTGATCATCTTTGCCTAATAAATCTTCTAAGTATAGCTACTTCAACCTCATCATACACTTCCAGGGATTGAGAAACTTCAACATGATCTGTCTCAATAGTAGGATCATGAACCCTAATAGGCCCAATTTATGATATGGAAGGCGATTGTCTGTATAGGTAAAGAAATCGACACAATAGTCCCCACTAAATAGATATCCTCAATAGTCTGTGAGCAGTTACCATATTCGACCACATCAAATTTCAAAATTCGTTGTCTGTAATTCCACAATTCTTATGCCTCCATTGGGATTATATATACAAAACTCTTCAAATGATCTATGTAATAGACGACGTAACACCGAGTAATTCTAGAGTCCAACTTACTCAATATTAGGTTATACAACTTCATTTCAGCAGGATATTCCCAAACATTAAAATTGTTCACGTGAGGGTTATGTTCAATCCATAACTCAAATGAATCAATGGACTAGCTTTGGTAAGAACACGATCTAGAACATAAAGGGTCGCTTTCACAGTTTCACCTCATAGCAAATCATGTAAATTTGTTCCTACTAACCACATTCTTCATCATAATCATAAGGGTGTGATTATGCCTTTAGGCCACACCATTTTGTTCAAGAGTCACAAGCATAGTAAACTGAGCTACTATCCTAAAATCCTCTAAGTAATTGGCAAACAGCCTTCATACTGTCCAGCATTGCCAGCCTGCTGGAATACTCACCAACTCAATCATATCTAACAATCTTTATGGCTTTGCTAGCCGTTTCTCAACTTCAATCTAAAAAAAAAAAAAATTGAACTCATCAAGAGACTCGACTTTTTTTAAATGGGTTGAAGCTATATATATTCTTGGAGTTAAGATTTCAAGAGGTCATTATCTCTTTCACAAGAGACTTATATTAGTAAAGTCCTTGAACGATTTCGTATGCAAGACTGTAAATCTATAGATACTTCTATTGCAAGAAGTAAAGGACTGAGTAGGGAAATATATCCTAAAATTCCACACGAAAAAGAACGAATGAAAAGTGCTCCATATACTAGTACTGTTGGAAGCTCAATATACATTTATGGTGTGTACAAAATCTGATATTTTTGTTGTAGTTGAAATGGCGAATAGATACCAATCCAATCCAATCCAGATCAAGTACATTGGACTGTCATTAATAGAATTCTAAGGTATCTGAAGGGTACGGTTGATTATTCATTGAGTTATCAAGATAAAAATTTGCACTTTAAAAGTTATATTGATGTTGATTGAGAACAGGTTTGGATGAGAGAGAAATTCTACCTTTGAATTTGCGTTCTTATTCTACCTTTGGATTTGCATTTTTACTCAATAATTGCTCTATATCATGAAGTAGTAAGAAGCAAACATGTATAGTCTTATTCACGACAGAAGCTGAAGTCGTGGCACTATCAATAGTAGTACAAGAGAGTATTTGGCTTAAAAACAATGAGGTGTTGTTAAGGATGTTGTAGGTTCAATTATTGATTAATTATGGAAATCAAGTAGAAATAGCTTATACTAAGGATTCATGCAAGACCAAGCATATAGACATATAATACATATCCAATGATCATAAGATTAAATCAATGAAATGGGACATTTCTAGAAAAGCGAGCTAAACTGATCGATCTATGGTACGGCATATGAAAATCTACTCTTGATTTTGTCCAATTTTGAGTTTTCTTATGCTCCCAATGGATGTATGACAACGAGCTCTTAGAGTATTTAATCACATAGATTATTTATTGATATGAATCTTGCAAAGAAGAGAGAGTTATGTTTAGTCTTTCGTGGGCGAGAGGGACTTGTTAACCTTTCATGGGTGAATGGGAGATGTTGGGCTCCATAGCGGGTTACCGCGATCCGGCCATATAAGTTTTCCACACACCCACCTTCACTATTGATAACTACCACTTGCGTTTTGAACAACATGATGAATCACGTCTTTTGGAAGAACGTGATCTTTTCTTCTTCCTTTCCCCTTCTTTATGTCATACTACGCCAACGATAGAATACCAAAAACGCAGAGAAGGGAAAGATCGACGTTTGGCTCTCTAACACTCGATCAATAGGAGTAATCTCTGAGACTACAAGAACATCTAATCTATGGATAATACGGTACATCCCTCATGTGATGTATTATTCGATCAGTGATACAAGTTAGGTTTAGGCATGTTCTTATGTATTATTCGATCAGTGATACAAGTTAGGTTTAGGCATGTTCTTTTACTCGTTTCTTGCTTAGAATTAAGGATTAAGTATCCTTCAGTTGGTTTTGTCCACACAGGGTTTTATTAGATGATGCCTATCACAACGCATTGAACCATGACCCACCCATCGGTGGCTCAGCTAGTTTGCGCTCTGGTCTTTCACGAGAGGCTCTGAGTTCGAACCTCGCTGGGCGCTAGTGATTTAAGCGGAGGATTGTGGCGGTGGGATGCTGCGCTAGCCCTCCGGAGGATTAGTCGAGGAGCGCGATCTGTATGGATGCTGGCCGGACACCTTCAATAACAAAAAAAAAAACACTGAACCATGAGAAGAGAAAATTATAGTGTTATATCTTGCACACTTGAACAAACAATTTAACCATGCATTTATTTAGGCTTTATTTGTTTCAAGAAAAATGTGGCATTTCTGAAAAATCAAAAGTCGTTTCCAAAAAAAAAAACTATTTTTCCGGTATTCAGCTGAAATATGAAAAAGACTTGAAAAAATATTTTCCATCTTTTGGTATGAAAAATAGGATTTAATCGGATGTTTTTCATTTTCTTTTTCTAGCTTTAACAAATATTAGGGCTCAGACAAGTATATTATGATAAGATCTCCTTCTATTGTATGTAGGCGGTCAGCTTAGTAGCATGAAGAACCGCATGGATGAGCTTAACTTAGAGACATTCACATACAAGTACACCATCATCGATCTCAAGGAGAAGTTCTGAATCTATTGTTTACGAAGTCAATTCGAGCCAACGCCGGAAGGCGGGAGCAAGGACAAGATGACGAGCACGTACTACCCAAATGGAGATATTGAGCTTAAAGAAGAGGGCATTAAGGCAGGCAAAGAGCGAGCCTCGGGAATGTACAAGGTCGCCGAAACATACCTCCTCCAATGCCCCGACGCGCATGCTTGAAATTTCAAATGCTCTCTTGAGCAGTTTAAAAAAGCCCTGCCGGTAAGTACTCGTGACATATTCTATCTTCCGTTAGAATTATCCGAGCCCTTTACTTCATTATGGCGGTAAACTTCCACAAATTTGAATGGCGATAGAGATACGCACTTTGTAACTTCAGTGTGAGCGATTCCTGTGATTATACTGTGAGAAGGGCTATCTGTAATGTTAACAGCTGTAACGAGTGACAAAGTTGATTTCTGAATCTTAGCCTATGCCAATTTCGTCTCGCAGCTAATTGGGTAAGAGCCAACGTTAAGGCTTGAGCTTTTCCCTAGCCAGGATTGGGCGTGAACTTGTCCGACAGCCAGTGCTTTCACGAAATGGACCATTGGCTGACATACAACTACGTATGCTGCTTATGGTTTCTTGGCATGCACCATCCGTCGGAACGAAGCACGAGGGAAGTGCTGTGATGAAGACTCATCGAACACTTATGGTGCATTTTTTCAGGAAAAACTTCATGAAAATCATTTTACAGTTATTCTTGATGATATTCGATCGAAAAAAACGTTTTCTAGTGTTTGGTTCTCATTTGAAAGTGATTTCAATCTCACGACTTTATCTTAGGCATTTATTTTTGAATTTTTAAATTGTATTTTATATTTTATTCTTTTCTTTCGTTTCTTCCTTCTTCCTACATCGCTGTGTCCTCCACTATGATCGGCCGGAGGCAACCATAGGCGAGCTTGAGGCTTGCTGACCAACTACCACCACTAAGGCTTGGCGAGCGGCGGAGGTAGAAGAATAAAAGAAAATGAAGAAAGGAAGAGAAAAGAAAAAGGAAAGTAAAAAATATAATATAATATAAAGTAAAATGTAAAATATTAAAAATTTCAGAAAATAAAAATTTTAGATGAGCAATTTCAAAAGGTGTTTTCACCTTTTTAAATTTAAGAATTCACTTTCCTAATTTTTTTTGCATGAATACGGAAAATATTTTCCATTGACTAAGTTATCTTCGAGGAATCAAATGGGTGAAATTCCAAGAATTAATTTCCAAAAAACACTTCCATTCAAACAAATGCACCCTTCTTTTGTGGAAAATAAATAATTTGAAAGTTAATTTTTAGAAATTAATTGCTTGAATCACTTAAAAAATGAATAAATAAAAAATATTTTCACTGTCCATGAAATTGTTTATGCGTAGTTTGTTATCAATAATAAAAGTGTTATTCATTAGCTAATTATTTCAACCAATACAAGTGCTATCTTTTGGGAAAAAAATTTCAAATTATTCATTTTTCACCAAAAAAAGAGAGAGTCTTAAGTAATATTTTTTTATGAAAAATATTTAAATGACTTACAAATTTCATGGGTTTGGATCGCTTAAAGTGAATAATCAGCAAAAGAGACTTTATGGTCATGGAAAATTATCATACTTAAATCAAGGAAATAATTTCTCCGTCCTAAAAAAGAAGAATTTTTTTTCTCAATCTCCTTTTCCACATGCACACTCTCATAGATCTCCAATTTACGTTCTCTCTAAGTTTGTTAATTATTTGTATTTTCTTTTATTTAAACATCCTTTTAAGGTTGCTTTATTTTGATTACAAAATAAATTATATTCATACTTCACATATTAGTAATATCTTAAATAAGAATTTTGATATGATCCTAGTATCTAAAATAAAAAAATAATTACAGAGAAGATAATAATTTTTGAAAGTGCGATTTGAGCATCAAGAAAAAAAATTCCATCCCACTTTCATGTATATGATGAGATAACTGAAAACTAATCATTTTCTTTGAAAATAATTCTAGCGAAAAAATATTTTTCTTCGTCAAGAAGTTTTCCATAAAATAAACGCACCCTTGCGTTGGTGTTTACTTGCGCACATCACAAGGCTATAAAAAAAAAAAAAAAAGCTACGAATTGATATGTCAGTAGCCTTTTAACTCCATCCTTTATCAATCTTGTGGAAGGCAATTTCTCTTATTTTGTAAGTGGATAAAGTGAAGAGGATAGAGGTGTGAGCGCGCTTATTGATGAAAAACATATTTCCATAAATTTGAATTTTTTTTGTATTGTTTAGAAAAATTAGTCTACATATATCTTTCCATTAACAACAAAGAAATTATGGTGTGCCCATTGCTTTGACAATGAAAATATTTTGTTTTTTTCAAATTTTTCAGCGGCACATTATCGATTTTACAAAATATTTTCAAATCGTTTAATTTCCACAAAACAAATACACATGTAATAAACTCGCATCTTTTCTCTACTTTGTAAAAGAGAATTTAGTCCGTTACTTGCCTTTTTGTGTGTGCATGTTGTAACATAATGGAATCACTTTCTTTGTCGTGCTTTTCCTCATGTATCAGATAAGTTGTGCGCCGAAAAACATCGATCTCAAGTTCATGAAAGGGAGTTTAACTTTTCATTTCTTTTTACTGTGGTTAAAAGGTTAGGGTTAAAAGAAAAAGAGCAGAGTTTTCGAGTCATTTGAACATATTACAATAAAATTTATCCCTACATTTGAATATTTTATTTAAGAACATTCAAGTTAGCTTAGCTTCACCAGATGGGGACGGCTTTATGTTCAAACATTCAAGTTCAGTGAGTGGCGTCGACCCCGCATGCTCCGATCTTGAGGATCCCAGGTTTGTTCCGAATGAGTTTCTTGATCTATGGGAGAACGGCATCGTGGACGGCGACGGCCATGGTTTCTTGACTTCACCGGAGGACTCGGCCGTCGGTGGTGGAAACTCGGGAGTGGAGGCCATGAGGTCCAATACACGTGTCTCTTTCCTCGTCAAATTGTTGAGATCGTATTTTTGGATCAATGGATGGATTTTATGCTCTTCTTCTTCTTGCTTGCGAGTCTCCCTATTTCCTTTTTTCTTTTTTTGTACGGTTAAAAGATGAAGGAGATAGCTCCGTAAAAAATTGGTTAGGCCCAAAAAGAAAATATTGGTTAGGCCCAACCCATAAGAAAAGCGAGTAGGCCCATATTAGTCAATGGGCTCATTTTCAAAGCTTTAGTGCAGTTCGGGAAAAAGCTGCAGCGAAGGAAGACGACTTTTTGATTCGCAGTGATCGACGCAGAAGGCTGGCCGCTTCGCAATCGCGAGCATAAACATTTCCGATTTGAAGAACGAGCAATCGCCATCGTCGCCAGATCTGGCGGCAACCTCTCTCAATTTTTGCATCCGGATCTTTCGTTTTGCTTCAATTCGTTTTGGGTTTCGCGGCTAGATCGATTCCCTTTGGGCGTCCGGATTCGGAATCCAGTCTTGGTTAGCGATACTGTAGCTTGTTTTTACTTCTTCTCTCGATCCGAAATGCTGCGGCTGAGATCGTTTCGGCCGAGTGGTGACAAGATAGTGAAGATTCAGTTGCATCCGACGCATCCATGGCTCGTCACTGCGGATGCGTCGGACTTCGTCTCCGTTTGGAATTGGGAGCATCGTCAGGTAGTGTGTTGCGCATTTTCGTGTTTTGCTGTGCGTATGTGTGGACTGGCTTGTTGGAGCAATCTACTTGATTATTTTGATGTTGTGTGTTGTGATGATGATCGTGGGTTCTTCTGGTTTTAGGTGATTTATGAGCTGAAAGCGGGCGGGTCGATGAGAGGCGTTTGGTTGGTGCTAAGTTGGAGAAGCTTGCCGAAGGAGAATCAGGTGCATAGAGTTTAATTAGATTATGGTAAAAAAGATATAAGTGAGCGTTGATGAAGGCCCCTTTAGTTGCGGCAGATGGCATCGGTTGTATAAGCATTGATTTGGATGCTATTTGGAAATTCGTCACAGCTAGTGCCAGCAGGAATTGATTAAGTCCGTGACAAAATTATCTTTTCTAGCAACATCTATTGAAATTTTGAAGCTTTGAAACATTGATTTCAACAACGGGACAGATCTATGTTACTGGCCCAAAGCTAGTATACTAATGAGAAGAACTTAAAGTGTACAAGCGCAAATTTTTTTATTTATCCAGACACTTTCACAGCTTTTTTTTTTTTTGTCTGCAGACCAATCAGTAGGTGGTCTTCAGGAAATGAACTTCTGCATTAATGATTTCCTTTTTTTGGGTTCTTGTAGAGTCTAAGGGTAAACCAACTGAGGCCATTCGGGGAGGAAGGTAATTGCTCTTTCTATATGAATGTCCGTTTCCTTTGTTTACTGATTTCTGACCCATTAAGTTGAGAAACTGACCTGTTTTGCATGTCGTTACTCAAGTGTTAAGCAGGTGAACTTTTATGATGATGATGTACGCTATTGGCAGCTGTGGCGTAACCGATCTGCAGCTGCAGAAGCTCCATCAGCTGTCAGCAATGTCACCTCAGCATTTACTTCTCCAGCACCATCAACGAAAGGGCGTCATTTTCTGGTCATTTGTTGTGAAAACAAAGCTATTTTTCTGGACTTGGTGACAATGCGAGGCCGAGATGTACCCAAGCAAGAACTTGACAACAGATCACTACTCTGGCAAGTCCTTACTCATTGACATAGACTAATTTCAATGTAATGACAGTTCTTTGCTTAAAGTGAGAATATTGTAGTTTCAGAGCCACTTTTAACTTTTTTTTTCTTTGGTATTTGAGAAAAAGAATTATTTTTAGAGCCTTGAATTTGACCATCTTAATTTACACTACTGGATGTGCCTCTCTTTCTTTTCTGTAAGTTATTTTACTTTTCAGAATAAGTATAGTAAGTTTTAGTTAATTCATTCTGGTTGCTTTTAGTATATACTAGTTCTCAAGCTTGAGTAAGGTCGCTATTGTAGGATGAGAAGCATTGTTAAATTTGAAACATAGATTAGCAATTTCTGTTCTTAAACTCAGTACGATCATGGATAATAGTTGATGAATTGTAACTACAAAGGGCTCTATAGCAAGGAATTCTCTCTGTTATAAGGTCCTTCGCTCAACTCGTTGGTCATGCAGGTGGATATTTAGTACTGTAGGCCAGAAACTAGAGGCCTTCCAGGCTTGGGTTTGCTTAATTTGGAGACAATCAGGTTTCCGAAAGATAATAGTAGACGTCGAGCTGTTAGTCTCGGCAAATTGTTTTGTCAGATTTCCTAACAGAAGTCTTAGCATCTTCATATTGATGTTAATCAACCTTTATTTGCAGTGATATATTTCATATCCTCCTCATTATTCATTTTAGGCTCCAATCAGTTTCATATCTTCTAATACTCAAAGGGCAAGAATTACTGTTTTAATAGGTCATTGAAATCGGCATTTACAACATGAGTTAATAAACCATCTCTTATACTGTTTTTCTTTCTTTTCTTACTAATGGATTACTGCCTGTTGGCTGTTCTTCATCTTTTTGATGCCGATATGTGCTGATATCTCTGTTGCTTTTTTTTTTCCTTGACGCAGTATGGAGTTTCTGGCCCGATCTGCAGCTGGAGATGGTCCACTTGTTGCTTTTGGTGGATCAGATGGTGTCATTAGAGTACTTTCAATGATAACATGGAAGGTTTGGCATCTCTCAATTTTGTGGTCTGAATGTTAGTCTTGTACATGCATTTTGAGGATAGCAATTATCTGCAGCTTGTAAGGAGATACACTGGCGGTCATAAAGGATCAATTTCTTGTCTAATGACCTTCATGGCTTCTTCTGGTGAGGTATAGTTTCATAACTTAATCGTATTTAGCTTTCATTATTTTGTTACTTGGTTGTGAATGCTTATGTTATGTACAAATTGAGGAACAAGTTTCTACGTCTAAACATATAGATATTGTAAGGTGTGAGTATTGACTTAGAATGTTAGGGTATCTGGCCTAAATGCTCTACTTGTGACTGTTACCTTTGCTGGAACGGCGTAGTGAACCAGCAAGTCTAAAAACTAGGTTGTGACACAATGTGTTAGGACAATAATGTAAGACGATGATAAGACTGAGGATGGAACTAAAAGTGGGACTTATGTGAAAGGTTGGCACTATATGAACTTTTGTGCATTAAGTGAAGGTGGTATGAGTTGTTGAGGTAGGCTGTTGTAGGAGAAAAGTAACATCTTCTGACGTGGTCAATTCTTTGTTGGATTTCAACTCATGCAACTCCAACACCAGCAGCGGCTGTTGATTCTTTTTTTTTTGTAAGCAGTTAGCAATGGTGACAGTGATTCCAATTCAAGTTTTTTCTTCGTTATCAAAGCAACGGATGTGCAATTTTATTGGACTGGGGCCAGTTACAAAACATACATGTATCATTGTAGTAAATACATGTCGTTTTGTTGTACTTGTTATCCTGTAGTCATCTTAATGCATTGAGTTTTTGAACTATTTGCAAATCGTGTCTTACTCTTAGGTTATTGGTTCTCCATGATATACGCATTCATAAAATGTACGCAAACTTCCAGCAGTTTCCTTTATGAAACTTGCTTTATCAATTTCAACTTGTGCTCTGGAGGATTAGTTTCTTGTATTTGTTTTAGTGCAACTGGTTCTAGTTGTCAAGTTTGTTTATCTTGCCTTTTATTGCTGGTGCAGTCAGACAAGGTCATCTACTTTTGTTGTTGTCCAACTTGTATGCCTTCTAATGGTTACTTCATTTATTTTGTGTAGGCCCTTCTGGTGTCTGGTGCCAGTGATGGTTTGCTTGTCCTCTGGAGTGCAGACTATGGTCAAGATTCTCGAGAACTAGTACCCAAGCTGAGCTTGAAAGTACTATTTTCCCCTATGCTCTCCTTCTTATGATGATCTTTCAGTTCCTCTTCTTATAAATGAACCAATACCCATTTTGATTTATTAATTTAATTAACTAAACTTTACTGATAAAGTGAAGACCATGCAACACTGTCAGCACTATAGAGAGAACAAGTCATGTATAGTGTGAATCCATTTATTGACTTTATTTCATGAAACTGCCACATGAATATTATTATCTTGACAATTTCGTCGCAAAAAAATGAAACTGGTATTGTTTGATCATATATTTGCTCTTGATTATGTGTATTGTCTATTGTCAGCTTTGTTTTCTACGTCTTTTTTCCTTCCTGGTGATGCTCGATGGAAGTTTACTCCTCATTGAAAACCCATTTGAATTTTGTGATGCCAGTATTGATTGGTTGAATCAGAGATTAATTGAATCCATTTTCAGGCACATGATGGTGGGGTCGTGGCTGTTGAACTTTCTAGAGTGAGTGGAGGTCCTCCGCAGCTTATAACAATTGGTGCAGACAAAACGCTAGCTATATGGGATACAATGTCATTCAAGGTGTGTAATTTGATCTCTTGATTTACGGTAATGGTGGAAAATTTCTTTGTTTGATGCTTTATAACATTGACAACCTGTAGCTCATCCCTTTTTTTAGGAGTTGCGAAGAATTAAACCCGTGTCTAAACTTGCTTGCCACAGTGTTGCATCTTGGTGCCATCCTCGGGCTCCAAACCTTGATATATTAACTTGTGTAAAAGACTCCCACATATGGTACACATCTCTTTTCCTTCTGTTGGTTTTTCAACTAGATGGTGTTATGAGCTTTTCTTTTGGAGAATAGGTATCACGATATGTCTAGAACTGAGTTTGTTCTATGTGTATGAGTCTCTTGGTAAATGAAAATAATTAGATGAACATGCTTTATTCTATTACTTGGTAGAGTAATTCCATTATCGTCTTTTGCAGGGCCATCGAACACCCCACATATTCAGCTCTCACGAGGCCATTGTGTGAGCTTTCCTCACTTGTTCCACCACAAATACTTGCGCCGAACAAGAAACTTAGAGTATGTGCTGAATCGTCAATCCTTTCCCTCTACCTGCTTATTCCACCCATGGGTTTAAGCATAATCCCAAAAGAGGAAATGCCTCATCCCTTACGCAATAGTTTCTTGGAATAGATGCACTTAATTTAAATATCTGTTATAAACATCCATTTAACTTGCCTGATGCGTAAATAAAATATCTGATGAGTAATGATTTTCCATGTGAAAGTTAAGAACATCTGTCCAGACTCATACTCTGTAGTTATGGGAAGCCTAGCCCATTGTGATGTTCCGTCACCTTTTCTCCTGAAGTTGGAAGGGGAGTTTTACAGAAAATATTGAAATATACTTTACATTTTCTTTGTCATCAGGCGCATATTGTTTTTAGGTTTTTAGAGAGAAAAATATATGAGGGCTTTAAAGTGGTTTATGTATTTATGTGCTGATTAAGGATTGTTGTTTAGAGGGGGAGGAATAGTGGAGAAAGTGATGAATTGTTTATCTCCAATTACCAAATCAACCTTTATTAGTACTTTCTGAAAAGGAATTCTTTTTAGGGCTTCACATAGCTTTTGGCAATGATATTTTCTTTTGGATTTTGTAGCTCTGATCCTTAGAAGTTGCTATTGCAGGTATATTGCATGGTTGCACATCCATTACAACCTCACCTCGTTGCTACTGGAACCAATGTTGGTGTGATTATGTGTGAGTTTGATGCCAGGTCCCTTCCGCCTGTAGCTCCACTACCAACACCTTCGGAGAGCAGGGAGCATTCAGCAGTCTATGTGGTTGAGAGGGAACTGAAGCTTCTGAACTTCCAGTTATCACCCACTGGAAATCCATCGCTCGGGAACAATGCCTCTTTATCTGAAGCAGGAAGGTTGAAGGGAGAATCATCAGAGTTGTTACATGTCAAGCAGATTAAGAAGCACATTAGTACTCCAGTTCAAAATGATTCATATTCAATTCTTTCTGTCAGCAATTCTGGGAAGTAAGTCATGTCGAATTTTAATTTTCCTATGTTATAGATGCATTGCGACATGCAACCTATTTTGTTAATTTTTCTGGCAATTGAACACAAAGGGAATGAGTACATTGTTCAGTATGAACGGTGGCAACTCTAATTACAAACAGATTCATGCCTGTATATTTTAAATTTCATTAATATGGACTGTCAACTGCAGATTACTTAATATTCTTGCATGTGTTGGTTTCTTCTGTGTACTTGACTGACTGTAGCTGCTTGCTTCCTACTGGATTTGTGTGCAGGTATCTTGCAATCGTGTGGCCAGATATTCCTTATTTTACTATTTATAAAGTTGGTGACTGGTCTATCGTTGATTCCGGTACTGCAAGACTTCTGGCATGGGATGCTTGTCGTGATAGATTTGCCATATTAGAATCTGCACCTGCCCTGAGAATTCCCGTAGTTCCTAAAGGTGGTTCCTCAAGGAAAGCAAAAGAGGCAGCAGCAGCAGCAGCACAAGCTGCAGCAGCCGCTGCATCCGCTGCTTCTGCGGCTGGTGTTCAAGTTCGTATCCTGCTGGATGATGGAACATCAAATATATTGATGAAATCCATAGGCAGTCGCAGTGAACCGGTATTTAGTTGTTTAGCTATCTAGTGTGCTTTCTCGTGCATCCCATTTATCTCTTTTTCTCTTTGCAAGTCTTTGCCTCAACTGAACGGGGATCATGCATTAATAAGGGTTAATGACCTCTTGGTTTGCTTTCAAACTGGGTGTTTTAGTGGATGTACTTCTCATGGCATAATTGGAATATCTCAGGAAACAGGTATTGTGTCATATTTAGGGCAGTCCTAATCACCAACAGATACAAAATTAACTTGTGAATTACACATCACTAGAATACTCGTTCAAAATTCACAAAGTGAGGAAGTCCTGGGAGTGATTCATGTAAAAAAGTCTCACACTAGGGATGCTCCCCACATTTACAATTGCCGCAAGCTGGTTGGACAATGTACAGTTCTTCTGACCATCAGCGTTATTATTCATCATGTCTTGATGACCCAATGGTCTAATTATTGGTGTATATTTCATGTGCAAGAGCCTGCTTTGTGGAGTAATATATATCTCATTATAATAAGGAATGATTCTGTTTAAAAAGACCGTTAACTGATAATTGCATAAGCTTATTTTCTATTTCATGTATTAAGAGCGTTATGTAGCTTCATTGTTGGTTATAGAAAAGAACTTGCTTTTTTATGTGGTTTACACTTGTTCGTTGTCCTCCTAGCAAATTCCTTGTTGTAGTTATGTTTTTTTTTTCATTTGTTATGCATGGTAATTTCAACTGAAAATCATCTCTCGTAGGTTATTGGCTTGCATGGTGGAGCACTTGTTGGTGTAGCTTATCGGATGTCGCGAAGGATCAGCCCTGTTGCTGCAACTGCCATATCAACAATTCAGTCCATGCCCTTATCAGGATATGGCAATAGTGGCCTTTCTTCCTTCGCTGCATTGGATGATAGTTTATCACATAAATCTTCTACTGAGGCAGCACCGCCAAATTTTCAGCTCTATAGGTCAGCAGTAAAATTTTCTTGCCCAGTATTAGCAAAATGATATTTAATTGCCATTATTTTGGATCATCAGTATTTGGATATTGCTGAGTGTAGAGCGCTTGATCACTACTATTTACGATAATCACAAACCATATCCAGGACACTATGAAACTTGATATACACGAAATATATTTAGGATAAACTGAAAAGTAAGAAGACATCCCAGTAGTTTAGGCTCTATCTCTATCATTCTCCTGGTATATGTCTTGGAAAATTATTCTATGCATCCTACTCCATGTGACCAATGCAAGTGAACCGTCAGATCAAGTGGAATTCGTATGATCTGATGACTCACATGCACAGGGCTTCCATGGTCCAGGTGGATGTAAGAATTGCTCAAACTTATCATCTGGAGCTGTGGTGCTAGTTGCAGTAGTTAATAATGATTTTTCTTTTGCCTCCCTGCAATGCGTTGGTATAAATTGGTTTCCATCTTTATTTACTGGTGACATTGGTTCCGTCTTCTGGTATATTGGTCTTTCTTCTTTTATAGTTGGTACTTATTTGGACTTTTTTATTGCAGCTGGGAGACTTTTGAACCTGTTGGCGGTCTCCTTCCTCAGCCAGAATGGACCGCATGGGACCAAACTGTTGAGTACTGCGCGTTTGCATATCATCATTATATAGTCATATCTTCTTTGCGACCGCAGTATAGATATTTGGGAGATGTTGCAATCCCTTATGCTACTGGTGCAGTTTGGCATCGAAGACAGCTGTTTGTGGTTACACCTACCACCATTGAGTAAGATGTAGTTGTTGTCTGATAATTTATCTTGATGTTTTTGTCTTTCTCCTTTGGTTGCTCAGTTGTTGTCATTGAGAAGTTAGTACACTCAACTAATGTCTCTTTTCTGATAGTTCCCTTCTCTGAACAAATAGTTACTTTTGAAATTCATTTTTATATCTTGGTTTTTTGTCATGTACTCCTTTGGTTTGCTAGTAGGATAATATGATAAGCTTCTAATTTCATTCGATTCCTAGATTATCTAATATTGTGCTTGTGCAACCTTAGATGTGTCTTTGTTGATGCTGGAGTGGCACCAATAGATATAGAAACAAGAAAGATGAAAGAAGAAATGAAATTGAGAGAAGCGCAAGCACAGGCAGTTGCTGAGCATGGAGAGTTAGCTTTTATTGCAGTAGAAGGTACCCAGGCGGCTACACAAGAAAGAATCAAACTAAGGCCCCCAATGCTGCAGGTTAAGCATTTCAGCATTCTGTATGACGTCATTTCACTGTTTTTTGTGAGCGCTTAGTTTCTTTTGATTGGCTGGAGAATCTCTCGCTTGAGCTGAGATCAAGTTACTGGATTTTACTGGATCTAATTATGCTTATAATAATGCTATCAATTCTGATATAAGCTAGCACAAAGAATATAATCACCTGGAATGTTACTTGGCAAGGTTTCTCTTTCTTGTGCTGTGGTCTAGTTTCTTTGGGCCTATGATCAGCCTATTGAAAAATGAAGGCTTTGCTTTGACTATTGATTGCACACGTGAAACAGCTTTCTGCTGAAATATGTATTAATGAGTCGGAGGAATTTTGAAGCACGCTTTGAAGCCACTTAGAAGTTGCTGACCTATGCGGCGATCTTCCAATGCCACTTCAATAACTCCATCCTTTTTCACTTGTTTTAGCACTGGACTCTGAATTAGGAGAATCTACCATCTTAATCTTAGTCCTTATGAACCTTATGTATTTTTAGACTGTCTCGTCCTATCTTTGATGTGTAGTAACAGTTCATCTTTCTCTATTCAGGTTGTTCGTCTAGCATCTTTCCAGCACGCTCCTTCTATTCCTCCATTTGTGAGTTTGCCGAAGCAATCCAAAGTTGATGGTGATGACATAGCAGTGCTGAAGGAGTTTGAGGAAAGAAAAGTTAATGAGGTTGCTGTCGGGGGTGGTGGGGTCTCAGTAGCTGTTACTCGTTTTCCCATGGAGCAAAAACGACCTGTTGGACCTTTGTTAGTGGTTGGCGTTAGGGATGGTGTTCTTTGGCTAATTGATAGGTAACAGGCCTCCAATGCTTCTAAAATGAGATAGATTGGTGGTTTTTCAAATGTATTGTTCAGTTACTTCCTGAAAGGTTATTGATGCTCACGTATGTCTTCATACTAAGAGTAAAATGAATCAAAGGACTTTTTGCTCTGTGCAATATTCTCAATCTGAATTTGCACAAACCAAATGTCGTTTTGTATTAACAACGTGGTCAGCATCAGTACAATTATTTGATTTCCTATCAGGAACTACTACAAGTTATGTTGTAACTCTTTTAGCTAATGTCAAGCTTTTGTAACTTGTAGCGTAGGTGTGAGAGTTTACCACATTTGACTTATTGTATTTAATGTAGGATGAACTATGTATTATTTGTCTTGACATATTTCTATATGGGTTGAAACAAAAATACAATATTTCACTCGAAGTACTAGCTTTAGCAAAACTTATCATTAGGCAATTTCAAACTTATCGATTCTGGAAACTGAATGCCGAAGTCACAGAAGTTGGTTAATCTGGAAGTAGGAAGGGGAGATTGGCCTCTTACATCCATCTTTCCTTTTCTTTTGTTGGTTATGTGCTTATATAGAATTTTAGAACGATTGGGCTGTTTGTCTGTGAATTTCGCTGCAGCCAGTATTTACATATTGGCCACTACGTTTCTTTCTTTTCTGCTGTTGGTTATTTGCTCATAAATTAGAATTTTAAGACCATTGGGCCGTTTGTCTATGAATATCACTGCAGCTAGTCTTTATAGATCTCACTACGATCTTTTTGTCGATTGTCCTTTCTAGGTACATGTGTGCACATGCCTTATCTTTGAGTCACCCGGGTATTCGTTGCCGATGTCTCGCTGCTTATGGAGATGCAGTTAGTGCGGTGAAATGGTAGTTGCTCCTTTCCCGCATGTATTGGTGCCCCTTGTCCCTATTTGTAATCTTGGGCCAAGTAAACATTGTCTCTTTTGCTGATGGAACTGCAGGGCAAGTAGGCTTGCTAGAGAACATCATGATGATTTGGCCCAGTTTATGCTTGGAATGGGCTATGCTACAGAAGCTCTTCATTTGCCTGGAATATCTAAGAGGTAAACCCACACTATGGCTGACAAGGGACAGTGAGGTTGCTCCTTTGTATTTTTTAATCCTGGAATGGAATTTACCCAGGAAAAAGGAATAAAAAAGTTTGCTTTGCTGTAGATTAGATCTAATTGAACCATAATAACATCAGAAATTACTTTTTAATTGAATCATGGACGAACGATTTGAGGGACAATACTGAGTTACCACAAAATACAAAATTTTCAAACTGAACTATATTATTTGACTGATTATCAAATCTTCAGACTCATTTATCCAAAGTCAAAAGAATGGTATGATTTTGCATCTACAGCCACAACATTGCTTAAAGGTTTCATTTGTTCTATACAGTAGTTATGGACGGAGGTCCTAGTGATGATGATACTCCAGTAATCCTTGACGATGCATCCATTAGTCTTAGCATATGATAAGGTGTTCAGCTTTGGTTTGTGTGTTAGGATGAATTGTGAGGTATTAAGCATTTTGGTGTTTCTACACTATCCAGGTTGGAGTTTGATTTGGCTATGCAAAGCAGTGATTTGAAAAGAGCTCTCCAGTGCCTTCTTACAATGAGCAACAGTAGGGAGCTGGGCCAAGATAGTGTGGGGTTTGATTTGAAAGATATCCTCACGGTAACAACTAAGAAAGAAAATCTTGTAGAGGCTGTGCAAGGAGTTGTTAAATTTGCTAAGGAATTTTTGGATCTTATTGATGCTGCGGATGCTACTGGGCAAGCTGACATTGCTCGCGAAGCTCTTAAAAGGTTAGCTGCTGCCGGTTCAGTAAAGGGAGCCTTACAGGGTCATGAGCTGAGGGGACTGGCTTTGCGACTTGCTAATCATGGAGAACTGACGCGGCTTAGTGTATGCAGCTATCTTCCTGTGACTTTATGTCTTATGTCATGAATTTCATTTATACTAATTCCTCAGTCTGTCCATTTATTAGAAGGATGCATCTATTGTTCAGTTATTCTTATGCCGTGTTGAGCACCGGTACCTAATTAAGCTGTGATGAGAACTAGTACATTTACTATGTGTTGCATGTTAGAAGAGTTCATCATCTTCATTATTGTTCAATTTGGATTCGAATCAGAATGGATCATTTGGAGATATCATTAAGCACACAGAAGTAATGGACAGCCAAAAGTTGTTTGGCGAACTCTTAAGTGGTTTCTAACTTTGTAACAATCATTACAGGGTCTGGTTAGCAATTTGATCTCGGTTGGCTCAGGACGCGAAGCTGCTTTTTCAGCAGCTGTTTTGGGCGACAATGCTCTCATGGAGAGGGCATGGCAGGAAACTGGGATGCTTGCTGAGGCTGTACTTCATGCTCATGTATGGGTCAATCAACTTCACTTCCCTCATCTTGTCTCATGTTATGCTGACCTGACTTTCCTACTGCATGTACTTCTAGGCTCATGGAAGACCCACTCTAAAGAACTTGGTTGAGGCGTGGAACAAAATGTTACAGAAGGAAGTTGAGCATGCACCATCCACTAAAACAGATGCTGCAGCTGCTTTTCTTGCTTCTTTAGAGGAACCGAAGCTTACCAGTTTGGCAGAAGCTGGCAAGAAACCACCAATTGAAATTTTACCCCCAGGAATGCCTTCTCTTTCGGCTACGATGGCAATGAAGAAGAAACCCCCACCTGCTGCGCAAAATCCACAGCCGGATCCTGCCAAGCCAATGCTATTAGAAGCGCCTCCTACAGTGACACCCCAAGACCAGAAAGCGCTCCACCACAAGTAGAAGCTAGTGGACCTGCCACCGATATTGGAGCTCCTCCTCTATCTTCATCGGCCAGCGACCCGGGCCCAATTGCTCAGGGAGAAGGCGAGCATATCCCAACAACTTCTGATGCTGATGCAACAGAACAAAAGATGGCTGAGGCGTCGGATCCTGTGTCAGATGCTCAGAAGGTGGAGGAACAAGGACAGCAAGAACAGCCGGCAGCGTTGGAGGAAAAGAAGGAAGTGACCCCCAACGCACCAGACACTCAGAAATCAAACGCACCAGATGCTCAGAAATCAGTTGCCTCTGGGGTTTTGGCGTCTACACCGTTACCGGACTTCTTTATTTAAGCAGCAATCTACAATAGATTCCTAAAGCTAGCAGCATAGATCTTTTTCCTGGAGGGCTCGCCATCGCTCGTGATGAAACAGCCGCTAGTGTGTACATTGCCACTGGATCAGGAAGCTGAAGTTACTTCTGATTATTGTTACTTTGTTGAGAGACCTAAATTGCTGGATGCGTGCAGATTAGATGGTTTACTAAGTTGATCTTCACTTAGATTGTGCGGGTTTTTTGTTTTCTGTCGGAGGGAACACGGTTATCCACCCAATGCGAGAGCAGAGTTCAATGCGCCGCATGTTGCTGCCGGCTCTTGTAAATCCACCAGAGGACCGCCCATTTTGTATGATATGTAATTTTTTTTCTTGTATGATACGTGTTCACTGGACGGTCCTCCCTCGTATTTGCATTCGTTTTTTGATAGGATTACTGTTCTTGTCGTTATTTGTTTTCTATCTTAATTTTCTCCTCTCTGGGGAGTCTTCAATCTCATTTCCAGGTCGTCATTTGTTGACACTTAATTTTCTCGATTCCCGTTAAATTTAATTTATTCATTGTTTTATTTTATAAGTTTGGGAAATTATAAATTGTTTTTAGTTTTTATTTAAAAAATTGAAATTGGAATCGGGCTGGGTCACCCGAATTTCCATGGGCCACCTGGCCCAGTTTTCTTTTCCCCGCGTGAACGGGCCTGCAGGATGGAGGCCTCTTTTTTTTCTTTTGGCCCGGGCCGACCAGGCCCAGTTGGGCCCCCGCGAGCGTCATAAGAAGGTCGCGCGGATCTCTCTCTCTGGTCCGTCTGCACTCGAGCGCAAGGAGGGGAGGAAGCGACGCCGCTGCAGGTGTGGCCGTCAGCCCCCAGCCGCTCGTTTTTTGATGGGCACGAAGCCTGTGTGTCAGGCTTCACATCCAGCTATAAAAGGAGCTCAATGCTCCAAGGAATTGAGGGCACAATGGCCTTGGACGCGGGTGAACAGAAGAGGAGGTGGAAGCTAGGGGCCGATCAAGGCTCCGCGCTTTAAACCGCGGACAAATTTCGTTTCGGACCATTTTCGAACCTGATAAATACTACTCCGCTCGTTTACCCAGCCTGGTGGAAATTTGGATCTTCGCATCAGTCTTTTGCCCCATAAGGTGGTCCCAATTGGCTCTGGCAAAGCTATATAGGGCATGGAGAATCCACTGAAGGCACGCTCACCCGCAGCGCAGCCAGAGGAACCTATTTGGTCCAATTGCCATGCCATTGGCGACCAATCGGTCCCGTCGATCGATGGGCCTTGGGTGGGACTATCTTGTGGCTCATGGGTAACTAGTGATTTATGTTAGCAGGCCCTCCTTCGGTGTGACGAAATCGATGAAATTCAAGGGCAACCTCGGCGCAAAAACAGCCTAAAACGACCGGTTCACTCCCTGTGAACCCGGTCCGACTGCCAAATTAAAACTACCCTGCGCACGAAGGAATGCCGTGGCCTATTTGGCCCCGCCGGCAACCCTCTGACCATCGCCGATCCCGGGTAACCCATGGGCCAGGAGCGTGAGGTCGTCAGGACCTCTAGGCGACCGACAATTGGCCGTGACTCCATCTTCATTTTCAGATAACTCCCTCAAGAAGACTCTCTCTATCTCTTTCCCCCCTTTCTCTCTTCCTCCCACCTTCAGCCGTGACTCCATCTCCCTCCCGTTTGTGCCGATGACGCCATAGCTCAAACGCGGTGGTCCACGAGCTTCCCTAGCCCATTCTCAGCCCTATTGGATGCTCGCTCTCACCGGTTTCCTCTAGGTGACTCGTGTGGCGCCGAAGCAAGGAAGAGGAACCCGAGCTACATTTCATGGCGATTTGATCTCCGTTTTCTTCATACTTCAATCTAAGGCAAGTGGTGCCTTCAACTCATCTACTAGACTAGCTATTTGTTGCTTAATTGGGCGTGTTGTTATTTTTGAAAATGGATATATCGACAGGAAGTTCGGCTTGCATGTTGGGAAAGATGAGTTTATATGTCCAATTCGTTGCTTGATTTAGCGTCCATAGGTCTTGGGTGACTAGAAATTATGGTCTGATCGTTTTGTTTGCCGTCAGTTTGAAGTGAATTGAAGTTAGATGGTGTCTGGTGTTCAGTGCAACAACGATTTGAGATTCTCTTCGCTTAAGACTCGAGGCAAGTAGAACTTCTAACCATTTTCACTAGATTACTCATTAGATCGTTGATTTGGCATCACAACACTATTTGTTCTTGGGAATGTCAAAATGAGGTTTGGCTTGGGGAATGAGAAGCCTAGTTTGCATATTTGATCTGCTGCTTGAATTAGTGTCCGTAGGATTTGGGAAGTCGGAATCTGTGTGCTTATCGCCTTGCTTGTCGTTGAAATGGCATGAATTGAGGTTGATTTGGTTCTGCTATTCGAGCGTGAGCTTGGGTGTTTGTATGCAAAATTGTCTCGCGTGTAGGTGCCTCGTGGTCTTGGATTGTCTAATTGTGGTGTCGATTTGCATAGCATGTAAGTATCAAAGCATGTGTCTTGTTTCTAGCCTCAAAAGTGGGCGGTCAAACACATCTAGCTGTTTGTCTTGCCTGACGAGTCCAAAGTTGATTTTGTGTGTGTGTGTGTGTGTCGTGGGGGGGGGGGGGGGGGGTGGTGTTTGGGGATTGTGTGGTTGGTGGTTGGTTTGCATAGGAATTTGAGTAAACAAACTAAATATCCCATCTCATCTAACACTGTCCCGACATGGACATTTGATATTCGCCTGTGTTCGGATGATATCTCGAGGGAGCCGGAAGGAAATCGGAAAGACTGCAACTGTGTCCTATTGGAAGCGTGAGGCATGTGTCCCTCGAAAGCCTTAGAGTAAGGGAGTTATCCATGACCGGTGTCCCATGGACGAAAAGCTGAGGTGTTTATCTCTCAGAATCGATGCTTGTATCCCTTGGGAAATTGATGCTTGTGTCCCTCAAGTAACCATGGCCTATGTCCCACTGAAAACGGTTAAGAAATGGAAACCGAAAACTAAACAACGAGTCGTGTGCATGCTCATGCATGTGCCTTTCATGATTGAGGTTGAGATCTCAGTTCACAATGTGTGGAGTCATTGTTGAGTCCCATAATTGCTTGTTATTAGAGTCAAGTCTGTGGTTTGAGTATTGAGTCTACTTGATATGGTATTATTTGTCATTGTGGATTTTACTGATCAAGTGATGAATAGATAGATGATTTAGTTGATTGGCTTAAAAAGTCCTACTCACTAAGCTTTGGCTCACTCTTATGAATCTAACCCTTTTTCAAATGGGCTAGCCATTTGAGAAGTAGCGGGCATGGATAGCGGCGTTCGAACATGCCGATGGTGATCGTAGATAGTATTACCGTAGATAGTATTCTGGAGCAGAAGTTACTTTTGAATTCCTCCAAGTGTATTATGTTGGTTTATTATAGAGGATTGATGTATATAAACAGTTAAATATACGTATAAATAAAATCAATTCTTTGTGTTATCGAGATATTCTTGAAATGTGTGGAACGATATTTTATCAAGTATAGGTTAGTAAACCTAATGAGGCCATACACTTTAGCCGTAAATGCCATCTCTTTTGATATGCACTTGTATTTTGTATTGCCATCTTATGTTATGTAGGCTTCCGCATGCGCCATATATATATATATATATTATATATATATATATATATATATATATATAAAATAAGAGATTAAAGCAGAGCGCGCATAGAAAAGCATATAGATGGTGCCCTGGAATGCTACAACTAAGCCTAACCATGCCCATGGGTCAAATGTTCCAATCGGCCGCTAGGGTGGCGTCGATTGGACCATTTCGATCCCGGCCGGCTAGCGGAGGAAGAGGGAGTCCATGTGATGTCGTTTGGGCAGGACGAACACAACGCCGTTTGAGCTTCGCAATGGCACGAGCGAAACGGCATTTCCTCCCTCATCGCGACAACGGCATTTTGGAGGCGTTCTTTGTTCCCCCTTGCGGCAATGCTGTTTTGGTGCACACTGAAGCAGCGTCATTTCAGGTTTAGTTTTGAGTATTACACACTTGACCTGAAACAGCACCGTTTTCCCTTTTTTTATTTAAAATTCCAAAAAATATTTTTAAAAATTCTAAAAAATTCAGAAAATTTCAGAAAATTATAAAAATGGTTTTTATGACCTTTTTACCCTCAAGTGAATTTTTTGCCCTAAATTGATGTTGATTGAAGATCGATTTCCAATCCAGTGCAATTATTAATGTATTTCGACCTTCAAGTCGGAATTATTTGTTTAAATATGACCATTATCGAATTGGTTTGCATTGCATTCATTCCAGCTTTTTATTCGGCATATCTACCTAATTGAGTGTTTATTATAGCACTATCTTTTAATAAATTACCTATTAAATTGCTTTCATAGACATTAGGATTAGGTTAAGGATTAATAGGTAATTGCACGAAATGACAGAAAAACATTATGCATGATTATCTAGCGTTGTTAGATACCTATAAGCTTAAAATAACATGCAAAATATGTGATCACCTTGGAAAATATTGACAGTTAGGTACTAAAAGGATGCTAATTGTATAATTAGCGTATATAAATCCTCGAATCTAAAAGCTCTGGTTGGGTTAAGAATTGAGACAATATATTTCATGTTTCAATTGGTTTCTAGCCAACCCAATAGGTTATTGGCGACTCTTAATAACCTTTTAGGTTGCTAATTAGTAAAACAAATTCAACGGCACACGAGGTAGAACTTGAGAGAGTCTACGCCATTGACCCATGGCAATGCCTCCAAACCCGTCAAGACCCCTACGAGGGGCGAAGGGTGGGTCGCGACAATTGCTAAGGTTTATTTCTCAAGTGCAATCAATTAATTCTTACTTCCCATGTTGGACTCTTGGGGCAATATTACCCGTCACGATATTCGCGACGTGGTCATGATTTTAATAGGAATACCGCCTCATAGAAATATCATGTCATGTTCAATGGCCAGGAGAACTACATTATAATTTTTCTTATTTTAGGATTACATTGGCACAACTGAAAAATTTTAGACTGAATAGGCATTCATATGCTAAGTTTATAATTGAATGGGTAATTTTTCCATCTAGCTTCATTGCAAAATCCTTGTGCGGTTCTAAAGATCATCTTATGGAACGACGCCATTTTCCTATGAATAATTAAGTTGCTTGCAATGAATGTAACAATGTATATAACAAGACATCCAGTGAATCAACATGTTCCTGGTTATGCTAGACAAAATTCAGAAACACAGTATCACGACTACAAAAACAGGAAACTCAGTTGCTCGTAGGACCATGGCAAAGTTCTTTCAGACAGTGCATCTGAAACTGCAACTGAACATACGTCTTTGGTCGCGACTTCATTTGTTGACAGATAAATATCCAAAACTTCTAATTAGCTTAATGCGCTCCTCCTTTGATCCGCTGACCGCAATTTTAATGGAAATGTGTTTGGAAGAGCAAAAGATGCTAAATAAAGTTGTCGCGGATGTTAAATGGAAAAGAATGAGAAGCGACGTATCAATTGGTTTGCACAACATTCCTAATAAAATTGAAACCAAATTGCGTCCAGCACAATATTCCTAAAGCTTTGTTTGTTTTACAGAAAATGAATCGCTTCTAAAAAAATATTTTCTAAAAAGTCAATTTTCAAGAAAATGACTATATTTTCTAGGGTTTGATTGAAGTATGAAAAAGAATTGAAACATATCTTCTGTTGTTTAGTATGAAAAATTAGATTTGATTTTCCTTCGTGCAGTCATTTCCATAATTTTTTATTTTTCTGCTTTTTCCTATTTATTTTTTTTAAACAAATCAAAATTTTTAATGTTTTTAACTATTTATCTTTATCTTTTTCCTATTCCTTCGTGTAGTCAATTTCCATAATTTTTTATTTTTCGGCTTTTCCTATTCATTTTTTTTCAAAACAAATCAAAATTTTGATGTTTTAACTATTTTTTTGGGTAAGGTTAATGTTTTAACTATTTATCTTTATCTTTTTCCCTTTTCTCTTTTTATTTTCTTTTTTTTATGTTTTTATTTTTTTCTATACCCCTAGTTTCCTCCCACCTAACCTCAACACTCCGACTCCACCCTGGCAAAATCTCCACCATACCAAGTAGCTCACTTAACCACCGCCAACCACAGTGGCGAGGCTTGACGTTGCCAACGATAACTGGCCTCACTTGAGGCCGGCGACGACTAGCCCTAATCAAGGCCGACAAAGCCTCACCTCACTAGATCTGGTGGGCTTGCCTATGGCTGATGAGGCTTGACTCACCAGATCTAGCGAGTTCAGAGACTCAAGCAAGGTCAATCTCACCTCGTTGAACTCACCTCACTCAACCTCGCCTTGCCAAGCTATCCATGAGCCTTCCTTCTACAGTGGTTGGATGAATTCTATGGTGAGAGAGAAATTAGGGGAGCGTGCTTGTTTTCTGATCGGAGAGAGAGAGAGGGATTGAAGGGATTTGAGAGAGTACGGAAGGAGCACAGAATCGTGAAAGGGATTTCAGTGTTGAGGAAGAGAATGTGACGACATGATAGTCGAAAATGATTTCCATTTTTAATAATTTAAAAGCACATTTTCCGCTGACCAGAAAATATTTTCCTTGACTGCTCAATTTCCACGCCCCAAACGCAAGAAAATGAGAACAAGATTTTCTAGGAAGATGTTTTTCATGAAACAAACAAACGGAGTCTAAAATTGAAACCAAACCGTGTCCAATGCAACAACAATCCAATACTAGTAGAATCCGCAGAACCGAACATCAATTGGACAAAAATGTAATTAGAACTGTGGGCATGTGGCTCAGAAACAGTTATTCTTAGCTGAAAAAAGCGTAACTAGGGGCGAGCAAACAGACCCAACCGGAACAGGACCGCCCGAACCAAACAGGGACTGGTGGTCTGGTTCTGAAGGTATCCGATCCGGTTCCAATTCCCAAAATTGAAACCGATGACCGAGCAGTCCGGTTCCCGATTCCAAGGATATAGGATCGAACCGCCCGGACCGGACCAATTTTTTTATTGTATTTTATTTTGTATGTGAAGTCTGTGGCACATCACAAGTCAAGACCACGAAATGGAATCTAGCTTGATGTGAAGCCAGCTTCACATGTAAATAAAATTGCTCAGGATTGCATAAAGTGCCCAAAACTGAACGTAAATAGCAAGCAATTTGTTGGTCCGGTCCGTCTAGTTATTGGGACGGTCGGTCCGATTCCCGATCCGGCAAATGGGGATCCAGGACCACTGGTCCGGTTCCCGGTTCTTGAGGGGAATCGGATCAGACCGGGAACCGATCACCCCTAACTGTAACCATGTACACTGTCCCAATCCCTCTCAAAACTCAGGTCCCCGCTACCACTGCTTCAAAATTGAAAAAGGAAAGGTCTATGGCCAAAGAAATAAATGGGAAAAGAAAAAAATCAGCGAGCCTTGTAGAAAATGAAGCTCCATGGAATTTCTCACGCTATCTCATCTTTGGTTTAGTAGATATCGATTCTCTTTTCGGCCTGTGCTTCTTCCACTTCTTTTTGGTCAAGGACATAATCCAAGAAGGTACCTCGCAGCCTGAAGCTGTCATGACATTAGCTATGTTCCGCAAATATGGAATGTCATCTTCAGTGTAAAAGGTAATGGCTTCTCCACTCCTTCCTGCCCTGCCCGACCGAACTATTTCAAACACCAACAGGAGAAAAAACAAAGAGATAAAATAGGTCATCGAGCCTGTGTTTTGTCTTAACACCAGTCATATGTCTTATAGAATTACAACTAGCTCCCCCCGTATAAAGTAAATAGTGAAGCAAAGCAAAAAGTACGGACACAACAAAATCAGATACAGCTGGTCGATCGAATAGATGCCCCTCATGAATCCCTTAATAGATTGTCTTTGGCATATAAATAAACATGCCTAGATTTCATATCTGATTGTGCCGAGTGCACTAAATTTTATGATGGAATTGATTAGAAGTACATAGGTTTATAGCCGCCATGATTTCATGTACTAAAATCACTGCTTGATATGGTATTTTAAGGGAAAATACCAAAAACATCCTCTACTTTTAAACCTTTGTAGCTTGTGCACTCTTTTTTTGGCATAAACCAACTAGAGCTAAAATGACTAACTTACACTTCCTTAGAGGAAACAACCCAAAGAAAACCCTTAACCCCCAAATCATCCACAGTCCTAGATATCAAAACCCTAGTCAAAGTCCTCACCACCACCATCCGCCACCAGTGGCCTTCAACCCCACCTCCGACCACTTTACAGGTGACATCGCGAACGTCTTAGCACTCTCATGCTGGAAGGTCGAGGTCATCATGGTCGTTGCAACCCTAGATCGAGGTCACAGTGCCATGGGTTACCTCAACGTGAGGTTGTGGTGGCCCAAAACAGCCTTGGTGAGGTAGGTCAATACATCCCCGACCTTGACATGACAGAGACAGAGAGATGACAAACATAGACGGAGGAATATTTCTTGGACTGTCCCCGGTGATAGAGTCCTTCACATACAATTTCTTGGTCATAGTAGTAAGGGGCCATGTGTCAACTTCTCACAAAGCTACAGAGAACGCATCAAAATATCTATACAAAATTTAGATAGAGACTTTCAAGTAGACATCTACCATGCTCCTATGGCACCTGTCAATAGTATGAAGTAGATGCAATAGAAGAAGCATACCTATCCTGTGAATATATGCTGCCGCAGAATCAGGAAAATCATAATTGATGACGCAATTGACGCCTTTGAAATCCATACCCCTTGCAATAACATCTGTGGCAATTAATACCCAAGTTTTTCCAGCTCTGAAATCATCGACAGCATTTTCCCTCTGCATCCCAGGGATAAAATAAATTAAAACTAAAGCAGACCAAAATTTCTGAAAACTCTTCGCAAGAAGATGCGAAAACATCAGATCCAATGCCTGGAGAATTAGTAGTAATATATGAGATTAATTTCCCATTACTATATTCAGTTTATACACTAGCACTTTTGCAACTGCCAAAGGAATTTGACACAGCTAGTGCAGAAATGTTTCAATTGACAGGTAATCTGCCACATCTCATCGTCACAATCATACGCAAAAGTTGAAGTCTGATAAACTGGCAAGAATGATTAACCAATACTAAATTCCCCTTGCTTAAGATACCAGGGTCGCAACACAGAATCGGTGACTCTAAAAGTTGGAGTCTGATAAACTGGCAACAATGATCTTCCCATACTAAATTGAGTAAATTCCCCTTGCTTAAGGTATGAAGGAACAAGTGAACAATAGAGACACATAAATAGTGGAATAAACATCAATAAAAGAGAAGATGGAATAAAATTACCTGTATTTGGGATAGATCAGAATGGATAACACTTGCTCGAATGTTGTCCAACGCTAGCTCCCCATAGAGTTCTTTAGCCCTCTCCTTACTTTGAACAAAGATGAGAACAGGGGGATTCAAACTCTGCAAACACATATAACATACATAAAAACCCAATACATCAAACAAAGAACCATCGAGAAGTACAGTGTTTAATTTCAAAAAATAATAATAATAACCAGGCCAAACAAACAAGAGAATAACATTGTCAATTTAGCTCCTCAATTATTTCTTTTCTCTGATCCCATTATGACCCACATTTGACTGACTTGTTCCCACCACGAAAAGCCCAAAAAAAAAAAAAAAACCAACAAATAGTTGATTCTGTTGATTGCCCCCTTTAGATCTAGCATCAATCTGCAAGATGATGGAGGGGGAATGTAATACCCCTCATATTGCATATCAGCTTCCTAGAATCTCACTAAGGAGGATGCTTTTAAGGTACCATTTCCCACATCAAGCGTCATAAAATATGGTGAAAGAGAACTTTGCTCCTTCTCCCCAACAGAAATGAGATGCACCTGATTTTAGCACTCGCTCACATGCTTGATCAGCAATTTATCAACAAATTTTTTACCATATATCATCAAATAAAAAGCTACCTCAGCAAAACTCTGACGAAGTGCAAGAAGCTTCCCTTCTTCACTTCCAGCAAAGACCAACTTTTGTTTAATCGATTCAGAAGCCATATTCCTGTACACAAAATATTGGAACATGTCAAAAGATGGGAACTGTCATGCACTTCCAACTCCCTGAAAAAGCATATCCTACTTACTTCCTACCGACAATCACTCGAACAGCATCATGCATAATCGTTCTGGCGAGCTCTTCCACGTAATCAGGTAAGGTAGCACTGAATAGAGATCGTACAATTGAAGGATTGGAGCATGCCTTGACAACAAAATCAATCTGCTTTACTAGACCAAGTTCGAACAGCTTATCAGATTCATCTAAGACAAGATACTCAGCCCTGTAATAACATCCACACTCAGGTGTAAGTGTCGACGACATTATTTGGAGCATGTCTAAGGAAATTAGGATAATTAAAAAGACAGAGACTTGGAGCTGGCCTTAGTAAAAGATAAAACTAGAGCATCCAATTCAATGTATGGTAAATTTCTCATGAAACAAATTGGTGATAGTCACAATTTGAACATGTTACCCCCCATTTGTTTGCCAGTTTGTTGATTCAGAATTTTCAAAATCATGCAAGAAGGTCTTGACTCACGGATCAATAAGCAAAACTTACTTTAGAGTGGCATTGTTCTTCCATTAGTATTTTGTCAGTCATTACATGACAATGCAAAGGTATGGTATTTGGTTCCCTAACTTAATTATAACAGTGGAGTCATAACTCATAAGAGATGACTATGAACTTGGCTTGAGTCCAAAATTTTCCTGCCTAGGTTGTAAAAGACTTCTCTTTCAAGAATTAAACCCCATCCCATCGATATCGGATACCAATCTCTACCAAAATATATCCATTGAGTAGAAAAGGCACTCAATTCAACAGTGTTTCCTCAATACACACACTCTAAATGGCTTCAAATAAGATTATTGCAGACTCTTAAATTCCTCCATATACGCTCCACAAAGAGAAGAAAATTGAATGTTCAGCTACTTTGACAGACATAAATGTACACATCATTCTCACTCCCATAGAAAATTGTCATATACATATGCAGAACTTTCGATATATTGTCATCAGATGTCCCTTGAAAATATTTTATTTAGCTACAAATATCGTTTTTCTTACAGAGTTTAGCAACAAAAGTACAGCATGTTTGGTGTCTTTGACAAATTGGACAATCACACATGACAGATATGTTTCCACAAGTGTGTACCTGCTCAGGTTCATTTTTCTATTCTTGATGGCCAGCCGTAAGCGAAGGGGAGTGGATATAAGTATATCACACCGGAGTTTGGATAAATCAGGATTTGTGACAAGAGCTTTAGTCATCAATTTAATGCGAAATTTATTTCCTCTAGCCAATTTCCTGCACTCCCTTGCTGTCTGGGCAGCTAACTCCTTCGTAGGACAAAGGATAACGGCACGAATTCCTTCCTTGGAGCATGCTAAGCAAAAAACTTTAACTTCAACATTTTATCTGGAAAGCAAAAGAATATGATGTAGAGGAATGACATGCTACCTTGAGCTTCATAAGCATGGGACACACAAAAGCCAGAGTTTTCCAGAACCAGTGGGCGCACAAGCAAAACACTCCCGACCCTGGCAACGACCATATGATGTAAAAAATCAAACAACACTTCAGAATAGGAACAGTGACGTTCAGACATTATTCCAATGAACATCATGATGAAGAAGAAGAGAGAAGTGGATCTGAAAACAATGCCAGGACATACAGATACTAGAACTGGAATAGCCTGCCTCTGAATAGGAGTGGCTCCTTAAATCCAAGCTCTGCTATGTTCCGTAACAAGTAAGATTTGCATCTAAACTAATGAAAACATCCAATCATCAGTAAGGAGTACTGCAATCAAAGTCACTTGATCACACAACTAATAGCCTGAAATAATCTGGAAAATGACAGGTGAGAATTGCCATTCAATTTGTGTTTCTTTGAACGTGGTTACAGAATACTTCTCATAATTGTTAATGTGATGTCAAGAATATACTGAAAGTGCAGGAAAAGCAAAGAATAAAACGAGTGAAAATGATGCAGTTTAGCCCATCAGAACCTAAGAACCCCACCACGAATAGAAGGTCCCACTTAACTCTTTGCATGGCTACCGATAGAGAATTGGTTGACCTAAATCATAAACTTCATAAAGATGCATCAGGACAATATTCAAAACGCAAACAACCAAGAAGAGAAACATGCTGTAACGTACCTAGTTCTTAATTCTGCAAAGTCCTGAAGGGGTGAAGGGACATTACTCCCGGAAACGTGTATATTATGCTTCTTTCGCAGAATTGCATCATGCTTGAATCAGAGAACAGAAATCCAAGTGTCAAATTTAAGGCATAATTCAAAGGAAAAAGTCATGAAAAGGAAAAACAAATAAAACTTCACATCAGTATAAGGATTAAACCTCCATTTGTCTATACATCTCTTTCCTTTCCTCAAATGCCCATCTTCATCCGTCTCTTTCAGTTCAACTACACTACTAGGAGCCGATTTAGAACTCTTGAAGACACTGAAACCCTCCACCGTGCCTGTCAAAGCAAAGACGAGGCAAAGCTTGAGCAAATCGAATGGCTTCATAAACAGCACCCAAAAAGACATGCCCAAGCCCGAAAGCAACTCAACAACCAAACAAGTACCTGAAGCACTCACCGCCTTCCTCTTCCTCTTCTTCGCGGACACCGTCGCCTCTTCACGCTCGACCGCGCTGGTCTCCAGCAAGCTCGAGTTCTCAACCAGATCATCTCTTTCCTTCTTATCCTAAACCAAAGGAACGATTAGCAATCGACCCCTTTACGAGAAGAGCAGAAAGAAACGAACTTGGAGGAGAGTGTTACTCGGAATCTGGCGAAATCACCGGCGAACTTCTTCCTGTTGAAATGGATTCCGGCGAACAAGAACGACGGGTCTCTTTCCATGGCCGAAAGAGAGAACTTTGATGGCTCGAGCCGCGGAGTGGAATCGGGCTCAAGAGAGCTCGATCAAGATGAAGAAAGCAGAGCGCTTCGTCTCGACTGAAGAAGAAGAAGAAGAAAGAAGAGCAGAAGAGGAAGCAAACGGCAGACCGTTTAAAACTCGACCAGCGGACCAACTAGGGTTTAGTGCAATTTGATTTTAGTTTCTAATACATGCTTGATCCAGCAATTAAACTAAAATTAAGAAGCATAAAAAATGATTTAAGAGTATAAAAACTTGAAGAATTAAAATATTTATTATTGAATGATGTGATGTCCCAAATTCTATTGAGGATAAATCGTACTCACTCTAACACATTTATCCTAAATAAAAAATCCCAAAACTTATATTTATGTGACACATTGAATTTGTCAGATGATTTTTTAACTAAAATAATGTCGTTTTTATTTCACTTAGCCATGTTGACACCATTTACTTTTTCGACATCCATGTAGGCAATTTTTTAATGATACTCATTGACCAAACTTCGAGGAAAGAAGTACAAGCGTAGGATTTTTGTTCATGAAATAAAATTTAAGGTAAATACGTCATAGTACACGTAAGTTTGAAATTTTTGTTGTTTTTTTTTTTTTTCCAATTTCTTACCATGAGCTAGAATCAAACATATAAATTATGTTTTATAAATCATTATATGTCATTGGATAGTGATCACCTTGTTGAGAATATATGAGTGGTGAGATTTATATTGCAACCTTTATCCATCTATTCGATTTAGCTCGAAGGGAAGTTCAATTTGGCCACTAAGATACACGTGTACATTATGGTTTGGGGTGATTAGGACATGAGGAACATATAAAACCTATGTATTTTGATGTGACCCGCCCACCACCCATAAACATTTTTGCATCCCTTAATTCCAAATTGTAGAATTTGAGCTATTACATTGCGCAACGAAAAACATTAATTTTCTAACTTTGGATGTTTGATATCGCCTCATCATGTCGCCACCTTCCCCTTAACCACCCCCCCTTCTCTCTATTTAGGGTCGTCATTTTTAGCTTTAGGCTCCATCTTCTCACCAAAAATATATAATTAATAAAATTTTCATAATAATAATGATCCCTTCTATCGTCTCGAATAATTAATCAACGAAAATATTTTCATTATCGATAATAATTTATATTTAAATATTATCATCTATGATGAAAATATTTTTTGTTGAGCCACATGTGTTATTAATTTTTTTAAAAAAATGATTTTCAAATTATATTTTTCTGAATTAACAGAAAGTTAATTTTATCTCTTTTTCAATTCCACGGCGACACAAACGAAATTCCCTCGCATCGCTGTGAACGTTTCCAGAGCTCGGCCACTCTCTCGCTCTCTCTCTCGCTCTCTTTCAGTAGAAGCAGAAGCTTCCCGTCAATGGCGGCCACCGCCGTCTCTCGCTCTCTTGCCTCCTCCGTCACTCTCAGTTTCCACAAGCATCTCTCACATTTCTGTCGTCTTCTAAGCTCGCCCCGTTCCAATCTTTGCCCTTCCACCGCCATTACCAAAGCAGCTCTGTTCCCGCCTTTTGCTGCCACCTTCCATCCCAGGCACACGAACTCGGCTCCCTCACGGCCATTCGCCACCAGCTCCGACGACGCCCACAAGCCCCATGCCCTCAGGAATCCCAAGTTAGTCAACTTCTCTCTCTCTCCGACTCCGAAGGAGAAGAAAGCCGAGGGCGACGGCGACACCGACGCCACCACTTCGACCCCCGCCAGCAAGGCGAAGCTCCCGCCGCCATACGATCCGTCAGCAAGAAGCCGGTGGTGGAAGAGCCCGAGGATCCCAAGAACTTGCAGGAGATCTTCCACAAGATGCGGTCCGAGGGACTCACCGACTATGCGGTCAAGATGTTCGACGCTTTGTCCAAGGACGGTCGCACCCACGAGGCGCTCGAGCTCTTCGGCCAGATCAAGGACAAGGGCCACATGCCCGACGTTGTCGCCCACACCGCCGTCATTGAGGCATACGGCAATGCAGGTGTGCAACCCAATGCACTCGCTTGACTCGGCTTGAAACACTCGATGCTAAACTCGAAATGCTCCAGCTTGGCTTGAAAATCCAATGGAAGTATGAGCTTGGTTTGCATAAGTTATCGAGCAGATGAAACGAATAGGCTTTAAATGCTCAAATTATGTAGGATGGAGTTCAAACTGTACTAGATACTCGAATAGCTCAAACTTGATAACGGCTGGTCAAGCTCAAGTAGCTTGTGTGAGTAAGTTGAGTCGTTTACTCTGTGGTCCAGTTGTTAGTCTAAATCATATGTACCTATTGCAGGTGGACAGAGCAAAGAGGTGCTCAAGGTGTTCATGCGGATGCTGGCTTCTGGGGTTGCGCCCAACGCGTACACCTACGCGGTCCTCGTGAAGGGACTCGCAGGCGACGGGAGGTTGGTGGATGCGAAGAAGTATGTCATGGAGATGATGAGCAAAGGGATGATGCCCACCGTTGCAACTTACGCCGCAGTGTTCGAGGCATTCGCAAAGGACCAGAAAGAGGAAGAAGCGAGGGAGCTTCTGGAGGCAATGAAGGGTAAAGGGTTCGTGCCTGATGAGAAGGGTGTTAGAGAAGTGATTGCTAGCAAAAGAGGTCCTGTTTTCAAGAGCGTCATGAGCATTCTCTTTGGGAAGTAGAGACTGTGCTTGTGTGCTGATGAGAGTGACAAAAATTTTGGACTTTCTGAGTTTTGGTTGGAGATTCTTGGCATGTTGGCGTCACTCCTCCTGTAATGTATCTTTGTCATCCATGGATGAAGAAGAAGCCCCCATTGAAGGCGCACCTCCTCCTTGAAGTTCTTACTTGTCAAGGGCTTGTTTAGTGGTTTCCTTGCATATTCCTAGGTAATAGGTAGACCATGAACCACTGGCCCAGCGCTTTTGTCGTGCCGGGGTGTGATCCTTTGGCCCCGTCCCCATCCTCGATTCCCTTGCCGTTGGGCCGGATGCTTGGCTGTAAATTTTGTCGATCGAATCAAAGGATGTTAGAGAAGCGATTGCTAGCAAAAGGGTCCAGGAGTGTCATGAGCTTTGGGAAGTAGGATTGTGCTTGTGTGCTGATGAGAATGAAGAAATTTGGACTTTCTGAGTTTTTGGGTGGGGATTCTTGGCATGTTGGCATGCCCCTCCTGTGATGTATCTTTGTCATCCATGGATGAAGAAGAAGCCTCATTGAAGGCTAACCTCCTTCTTGAAGTTCTTGCTGGTCAAGGGCTTGTTTAATGGTTTCCTAATAGGTAGACCATGAACCATTGGCCCCAACGCTTGTGCCGTGCCTGGGTGTGTTTGGGGCCTCGGCCCCGTCCCTGCCCTCGATTCCTTGCCATCGGCCAGGGTGTTTGGCGATAAATTTTGTCGATCGAATCCAAGGAAAAGGTGTGGGACTCTTTGTCTACATGGGATCGGATTCCCGAACTCCGCAATACAATCTGGATTGTGCTGAAATCTTATCTAAATGTGATCTAATTGCGGGTTCCTTTGCACAAGCTGAAAATTAAAGGGGTACAAGTTCGAGATGATAGACCCAAAAGGTTTAATTTACAACATCAGGCGTGTCTGATTTAGTCTCCGTCTATTTCACAGAAAGTAAGCGATTTAGAAAATATTTTTTGAAAAGTGATTGTTTATATCGTTTAGAAAAATTAGTCAACAAAAAATATTTTCATTATCAATAACAATCAATCCCTAACTATTTTCGTAGGTAATAAAAAAAATTATTTTCTTACTTTATTAAGCGACATAAGAAATTACTTTTTCGAAAATATTTTCAAATCGTTTATTTTTCGTGAAACAAATGGAGCCTTAGTTTGGCCCTTTTGGGTTAGAATGACTTGCCAAGTGTAAAGTAAGATAAAAACGAGGTCAAAGTAATTTGATTCTCACGTTTTTTTCTAAATAAAATTGCAAAATAAAAGGTTAATATTATGAAAAACCTTAAATTGGTATATTTGGGATAAATTTACCTTAAATTGACACGCTTGTAATAAATTTACCATCAATTAATTTTCGTTAAATTCTATCATCAAAATATTAATTAGATGGCACATGGTAGTTGACAGGTGCGCCAATTTTGGATTTTTGGTGATCAAAAAATTAGTTTGGAGTAAATTTGTCATAATTGTTCTAATTTGAGGCTTTTTGTGGTAAAAAAAATTAATTTGACGTAAATATGTCATGTGTGCCAGTTTATGTTTTCTATGGTATTAATCCTATTAAAAATGATCATTGCATTACTTGAAATAATTAGTCAATGATTGATATTTTCATAATAGTTGGTAATTTACATCTGCACATTTTCGTGAAAGATGAAAAGAAAATTTCGTTAGTCCATTTTTATAAGAGATACAAGCGATTATATTTAGGACGGCATGTTCTAAATCATTCGTTTTTCGCAAAAAAAATACATGCTAAAGATAGATATCGATGAAATAATAGACGCGTGTAGCGGGATGAGGCTCAATCTTGTCCAATTGTTACATCACTCGATATCAATAATAATTTGGCCCACGAGTAGAAAAATTTTGCGTAAAATAAAAGGAACAATAATATTATTATTTTTTTGAGTATTTTGATTTTTTTTTAGGGGTTTGGCGTTGCTCAAAATAAAAAAATTAAGAAATAATGATATTTTTTGAACTCGTCATTTTTCTGTTTTCCAGCGAAGATGACTGAAGAGCCGCCATTGTTGCCTCCCCCCAGCGAAGCAAAATTCCTTCGTCTTTCTCTCTCTCTCTCTCTCTCTCTCTCTACTTTTGCTCCTTATCGCCAACTTTCTGTCTCTAACGTTCCGTCTCCTCCGTTTTGGCGGCGCCATTTGGGATCCATCCCCGGCCTCAAATTCAACTTAGGTCAGTTCGTAAACCCTAACTCTCTTCCAATTTCGTGGAAAGCAAACGGGGTTCTCCAGTATCGCCATTCGCTCCATTAGGTAGCGATTCTGAATTGTGTGGACTTTTGAGTTTCGTTTTCAATAGCGATTGTCGTTATCACTGATGCATGCGGTTGCTGCTTGATGAAGCGAATTCTGTCGTGGATTTCGTGCTTTTTTGGTGGAGCGAGGTGGAATTTTTGTTGCGTTAGCTACGTTGTTTCATGAACTGGCAGGAGAAGTGAACTTATCGACCTGTTAGTGAAGATGATTGTAGTAGCATTTGCTTGCAGGCCGTTGTGGTTCTGGATTAGGGATTGCGGCACTTGCGAGTTCACTTGGAGGAAAAAGAGGGGTTGCCATGGAATTTTGAGCGTAGAGACTTGAAATCGGAAGTACAGGCTGTATAGCATTGGTTACCTGCGCTTTGAGGTATGTAGAGTTGAATGACTAAGTCGGTGTTTAGTTGGTTTTTGTTAGCTAATTTTCTTGCCATCAGGAGGCGTTGGTGATCAGAACATTGCTATGGCTGATTTGGTACCAATTTACTTCAGCATCATTGCATTCTTATGCACGGTGGGGTCCATTGCTTTGGCCATTCTTCACATCTACAGGCACCTAATTAACTATACGGAGCCTATTTACCAGAGATTTATTGTGCGCATCATCTTTATGGTTCCTGTGAGTGCTTCATTCTTGCTAAGACTTTCTGGTTTAATGCTGCCTTCTGATTGGAGTTAAATTTCAATTGATTCAAATTGTTTCCAAGTAGTTGCGTGGCTTGTCTTTTTTGTATTTCATAGCTTTTCCTAGTTTGAGCAGTCAATGTTCTCATCTTTGTTTAGGAAATTGCAAGTATGAGTTTAGTAAACAATATTAGTTATTTGATTATGGTGATGTTGGGGCATTTAGCTGGATTGCTGCTGATTGTCACTTGAAATGATTATGACACTTGTAAATGAGGGTCTGCTCTCGACTTAATTGACTAAACGAGGCAAAGAACGCTTGGGATGTGCCAGCGCTAATGATACATGTTAAAATTGGAATATTTAGCTTTAGTTATGTGTGTATCCAATTGTGGTCAGTCAAATGCTCAGACTTATAGCTCAAAAATGATATAAGTGAGGATTGTTTGGCATTGGCATATTGCCTTGTGATTATTGGAAAAAATTGTAATGCTTATACCAAGTCTAGCTCATATAATGATGTGATCTGATGTGTATTACTCGACAGGTATATGCTTTGATGTCCTTCTTGTCTCTGGTTTTACCTGGGAGCTCAATATACTTCAACTCCTTTCGGGAAGTGTAAGTGCACTCTTGTTGATGTAATTGCATGTATGTGCGCAATCTTCTCCACTCGTGTTTTTCTCCCCTTCATCAGCTATGGTCTTTTAGGACTTGACTTCAAATTCATGTTGAATTACCGAAACCTCTCGAAACATACAAACATTGACATATGTACTCATATTGGAGCTTCTTCATAATTTCTTTTAGTAAAAAGTATATATTGTTTTTCCACGTCCTGGAGGGAAAGCAAAACGTATTTAAAGAAGCTAGAATAAGCAGAGCCAAGCTTGATGTTTTCCAAAGGTCATTTTCAATTTTTGATGGATAATGCCTTTTTAAGCACTCCTGTAAATGCTATTGGCTTGTGTCGCAGCATCTTCGCATAACCTGAATCACTTGTTTGAGAATAGATGGAATAGTGAATCTTCCCTTATTATGAAGCAGATCATGCATACTTTTCTTTGCCTAGTCGATAAAGGTGCACATTTTGTTAAGGTTATGCAGATTATGTTATAAACTTCGATTAATGGTACATTTCATCCTGTTAAATTGTGTTCCCCTGACATCCTTCTGATTTTCAATTGTTTTCAGGTATGAAGCCTGGGTTATTTACAATTTTCTGTCTCTGTGCCTAGCATGGGTTGGTGGGCCAGGAGCTGTGGTTCTGAGCTTAAGTGGTCGTGTTCTCAAACCATCCTTGAGTTTAATGACATGCTGTTTTCCTCCCTTGCCACTGGATGGGTTGGTCCCTGATCTTTGCAAGTTATACAAGAGTTGATTTGGTCCTTGGAATGTCACACAATGGTTGTCTTGAAATCAACACTTACTGAAGTTAGGTGATATATTTGTCTTCAAAACAGGGTCATTGGGTCGTTGGCTGTCATCTTGAATAAGCACTTGATCAGAACTGCATAGTTAGTTGGTTGCTGTTAGCGCAAATTTGTCATATTGTGGTTTTTCTTTTCCTTGTTACCCTTGTTTTTTCTCCTCATTATTTGGTGAACAAGTAGATTTGGCTGCTACCAACAACACATATGAGGTTTGATATAGGTTCAAGATCTCAAAGCTTTGTTACAGCTTATGATTGTAAAATATTACTTTCTCGCCTGTCAAATTGATATAGACTTTCCATGAACTTATCGTGATTTTTGATATCTTTGTTGCAGACGTTTCATACGTAGGTGCAAGCAAGGGTGCTTACAGTTTGTGATACTGAAGCCCATTCTGGTTGTTGTTACCCTTGTCCTATATGCACAAGGAAAATATCATGATGGAAATTTTGATCCTCGGCAATCATACCTGTATCTCACTATCATTTACACTGTATCATACACAATGGCTCTTTATGCTTTGGCACTGTTTTATGTGGCATGTAGAGATCTCCTCCAGCCATTCAATCCTGTTCCGAAGTTTATCATCATCAAGTCTGTTGTCTTCCTAACTTATTGGCAGGTAAAGTAATGTACTTTGTCATTTTCGTACCTACCTAACCGATTTACACCCTCCCTTGCCCTAAAACCAATGAGAACATATGCACTTCCCGGAGAACAGAACGGCTGTAGCCCTAAAATCTGCATGCATGCATGCATGCTCATATACTGATTTTCATGAACATATACTTAGTCGAAGTATTGAATTATGAAACTAAGAAGATGCAAAGGGCTTTGTCTTAAAGAACACGAATGTTTTAAGAGGAGTTTCACTTTCACTTAACTTGATTAGTCCCTTGCTATTGATTTCGCAGGATCACAAGCTAGGTTGTGTTGGTTAATTTTTATAGTATAGGAAGGATGATTGTTCTATTTGGAAAATCTTGTTCTGAACTAGTAATCACAAATTAGAATGTGATAGCAATTGGCATTCAACGGAGAAGTGAGATAACTGTAAATCTATCCAGTGTAATGTGTGGTGATCATTTTGATGGAAATCGGCTTTTAAAATTAGCTATTGTACAAGGAGGGTAGTGCAATATGTAATTTAGTTTAATAAATGTACAAGGTGGCATCTATTTGTTAGGTTTTTTCTTGCTGTTACATTTAACTTTGCTCTTTTGAGTGTTTCCTGGGCTCTGCTCCCTTTGTTCAACTTAGTTCCCTTCCCTTTTTTGCAGGGTGTCTTGGTTTTTCTCGCTGCAAAGTCTGGCCTTATAAAAATGCAGAGGAAGCTGCTCGGTTTCAGGATTTTATAATATGTGTTGAGATGCTGATTGCTGCTATAGGTCACCTCTATGCTTTTCCATACAAAGAGTATGCAGGTGCAAATATTGGTCGCTCTAATGGTTTCATGAGGAGCCTTGCCCATGCTTTGAAGTTAAATGATTTTACCATGACACCGTCCACCAGGTTTATAGTGATCTCTGTGTACTTTATGCTTGTGATTTGTCGGTTATGGTGCCTCAAGTACTCTTTCCTTCTTCTTTTTCCCTCTTTGCAGTTTGCGCCAACTTACCACGAATATGTCCTCTATAACCATAGCGAGAGTGAAGAGGGCACGACGAAGTATCGCTCACGCACCTTTGTGCCAACCGGACAGGAAATGGATAGCGTGAGAAGAAACAAACACGTGCTTGGAAACAAGATGGATGAACTGCAGCTCTCAAGTTCTTCTGGTGAAAGCACTCCAGGAATCTTACCTCTGTGCCTGATTCTACAAATTCGAAGCCATGAATGCACAATCTTCTCCTCTTGTTGACCTGTCAGTCTCGTCATCTACACCATACGACATTACGCTTATCGATTTAAACATGTCTAACTATCCAGCTGAAGTTCCGGCTGCTAATGATGGGGAGAAAAGGTGACAAGAAAAATTGCGGCATCTTCACTAAATGGATTTTAAGTGCTGTTAACATAAAGGGACAAATACGAAAGGGCAATACGGATCGATTGGAGATTCAGATATCGCCTTTCAATTTTTGGGAAACCAATGCCTGTGTCATCATGTCCTTCGAGGGTACTCATTGAATTCTTGGCGTCCCCTTGGAATCTTGTTTAGTGGCAGGCTTGTTCAGTGTACATTGTAGGTAAAGATTTCTCGCACTTTTACAAACTCAGTGCTGAACTTGTATTCAGTGTTGAATAGAAACTTTGCTCCCTGTGTTCTAGTTTTGGTGTGGGAGTGAGGACATGTGATCGCCACGGTCTGATTTGGAGTATGCATTGTTTTGTACATGAATTTGCAGTTAATTCTATTCGTATGTGATTTCTTCGTTGTGCGCTGTACTCTTGGGCCAATTTAAGTCTCCGTACTAGCTCTTACTGAGAAATCTTAATGAAGGCGACCATACTGATCCGCTGCTCTTCCTTTAGCTATTGGCGATGAGCTTGAGCCTTTATTTCTCCTGCAAGCAAAAGAAGCGCACGTTAATGTTTCTTGTTTGATGAAACTTTATCCTTCTTTTCTGTTTAGCTTTAGACGTGTACTTAAAAGGATGAAACTTTATCCTTCTTTTCGGTTTAGCTTTAGACGTGTACTGAGAAGTCCCATAAATCTGAACTTTGTTCGAGCATTTTCTGCTCTTCTTCCCATGTATTCAGGATAGGTAAAGCAACTTCCAGAGGCTATCTTTTGCTTGCCCACGATTTAATAATGAGTCTATTCACATGCTCAGGTATGATCTTTTGACGTGTACATGTGGGATCACCACCCCAGGCGTCACATTGCATTCTTAGAAGCTACAGCAACATCATTTGACTTTTTTAAAAAAAGTTGTCTCAGTTTTCTGATCTTGGCACTCTATTCTCTTGGTTGCTGAGTTAGCCTGGACTCACTTACGTGGTTAGGGAGGAAATTTGGGGTCGATGTTGCCTGAATTTCAATTATCATAGGAAGCTGTCCTGGGTCACGACTTTCTGTGTAGAAAGCATCTTCATGGGTTGCTTTAACTGCTTAGACTCTCTCTCATGGTTTCTCATGTGTTGACATGAATATGGTATGCTTGAACCTGTTGGGAAAATGACTTAATTTGGAAGACCTTTTCCTCCCGGAGCAAACGGGAATTCCTGTTCGGGCCAAACTTGATGGCGAATGGTACATACCCTGAGAAGAAAAGGTGGGGTTGGTTGCAGCTGTCATTGATTATCATCTCATCCCGATCACGACAGAAAGCTTGGGGGGGGGTGCATTGATCCCACAGCTTTCTTGCGATCTCTTCCTTCTTCTCAACTGATGAGCCAATCGCCTCCCATGCAGGATGCTCTCAGCTTTTCAGTCACACTCCTCCCATCATTACGTAATCCTCCATTTCAAGCAACCATTCCTCCTTTTTGCCTCTTCTTACCAGTCAGACATGAATGGCCCTCGGATCAAGCCGCCTTTTTTACTAACGACGGGTGGTCGTGCTGATGTGGACGGTCAAGATCGGACCAGACAAATTTTGCATTTGACGATCTCTGCTGACCGTGATGCAATGTCCCACCTAACCTACGAAAGTTACCATTCACAAATGCTTCCAATTAAACTAGTAACTTAGGCAAGAAGGGGAATGGCTCACCCCGGTCAAACCTAATGATTCATTTCATGGGGGGCTAGTTAAACATCAGCCAAATGATCAGAAACTCGGGAGGTACGTTTGGGCGAATTGGATCTGGACATGAGATCATGACATGTCGAAGTGTGTCACACACAAAGAGGAAGGAAAGTCCACGAGATTCGCAACAACTTGGATCCTCTTCTCCGGTCATTCTTCTGGGCGACGTGTTTAGCGACGGAGGATATTACCGTTCACGTGGCATCGCAAGTTGTTACCAATTTTGCTTGTTAATAATCACAACAACAAAGAGAGATAAGACATTATCCAAAAAAGAGAGGGGAACAGGGCACAAAAGGCACGTGACCCCCCCCCCCCTTCTATAAACTTTCATAACCCAGTTGCTCATGCGCAAACAGTTGAAAACTATAAAGACAGTCTCCATTTCCTACTTCCCAAAAAATAAAATTACAAAATTACAAAAATAAAATAAAATAAAAATAATCGTAAATTCGAAATTCATATATATAAAAATATGGAGTTTGCCAAATAGCGTGTTCCCCCTACAAGCAGAGCAATGCCGCCCTGTCCTCTCTCTCTCTCTCTCTCTCTCTCTCTCTCCATCTGGCGGCATACACTTCGCTGCTCCGGCAGACTCGCCCCCAACAATGCAAGAAGACCAAAGAAAAAGAACACCCCGCTTCTCTGAGGAAACCCCGCAAAAGATCTCTCCTTTTTCGCACTTCCTGCCCGAATCTCTCTCCCTCGTCCCATCTCCGGCAAACAGACGCGAACCCGTGATCCCCACGAGCACGACGATGGCGGGTCCGGCGGTTTACAGGACCGATTCGAGGCAGAGCATCGAAGGCACACAGCAGAGAAGCAGAGTGGAGGCCGAGCGAGCCGTTCATGAGGAACCGAGGCCGCTCGAGGCCGGAGGCGAGCGGGTCGGGATACTGGTCGAGCTCCCGGTCGGACTCGCCGGTTAAGAGGGAGCTGGTCGGCCAGCTCTGCAGATCGTTCCCGGCTTCACGTACGCGGTCATGGCTTTTCCGGTCTCTGCTACTGCAACGGCAACAGAGAAGGGAGAAGAAGATCGAACTTCTTTCGCCTCCTCAGTCCTAGTGGTAGTCACAACAACAGCTACGACTCCTCCTGCTTCTGGTAGTGCAAAACCAAGAACGAAAGGACATTGTTTTTAAATTTTTTGTCTTATTTTTTCGATTTCCTTTTGTGGTGATCGTGGTAAGGGTTAGAAGGTGGGTGCTCTGCATGGTAGATTGAATCTGTGATAATTGATAGGAATGCCATGATTTGTCCTAGTTTTCAGTTCAGATAGTTGCAGTTTTCAAGTCTGTCCTTTATATTCTTCTGCTTCCTTTTGTAATGATTTAGAAAAAGATTTTATTTCAAGAGATTAAATATTGCTCCAGGATACATTATCTTCGCTGATCTAGGGAACAACCGCTATTATAGATTCCAAAATACAGTACGGAAGAAGAATGGTGTTTAGACCATCAATGTATGAATTTGTCACTCTTTTGCATCAGCAGCTTCAGCGAAGAAAAAGATCTGGATGGAATTGCCCCATGTGTTGTGTTGGCCCTCTTCTCTTTCTCGCTTTCTCTCTCTAGAGTCAAGAGGCGTGTGGTGTTGGTGCCAGTGTCCGTTTCTTCTCTGGTTCTATTTAGTCGACATAGGTTTGAGGTGAAGCCATGAGAAAGCAAGAGGAGAGCAGAGAGAGAGAGAGATCGAGAGTAATGATCATAAAATTCAAAGAATTGAGAGTAAACAGACAAAATCTGGATCCCGAATTAATCTCGTTTAAGATTCTAGATTCAGTTTATGCATCTTTTGTTCACCCTTAGTTTTTTTTTTGTCCGCTTTCCTTTTTTCAATAGAAACGATCTTAAACTTTTATTTTCTTATGAGGTGTGTAGATTCTCTCGCTGCTTTGAAAAAAGCGAGAATCTAAATATTTAGAATTTATTTCTTGTTTTGATTTATATCACGTTGGTTAAAGAAAGTTCGAATTTGAATATTGGTGGATATCTACAACTATGCACTGTGGAAACATATATATCGTTCGGTGACATTCACGTAAATTGTAGCTGATATGTCTAAGTGCTTTCACCCACTTGGCGCAAGAACAAAGAATCGAAACGAAAGCCACACCATTGGCATTCAGTTCTCAGTCGCTCGGTTGACACTTTTGACGAAGATTACAACATGATTGAAGCCATTGCATCAAGAAGTCATTTAGCATCACGAATTTTGATTTGTTTCGACGTCGTCGAGACAAAACAATGCATATGCAGAAGAAATAAACATGCAATATGATAATTTGGTGAGAACTAATTCTCAATTTTGTGTAATGAAAAAAAATTTTGAACGGTGGCAACAATATCTGAGTATATACTAAAAATTAGTAGGCAAAAAACAAGTAAACATTGAAATTGTGCATCAAGACAGCAATCCCCATGAAATAAACTCAATAAAAAAATAAAACTAAGCTACACCTAGTGCTAAAATCTGACAACCTAATCAAAGTCCGAGTTTCTAACCATTTTTTATTTTTTATTTTATTTTTTTGAGTTCTTTATCTTTCCAAAATACTTATTCGCCACGGCCATAGGACTCGGGCTAGGCCAAGGCTCGGCCACTCTGGTCCATGGGTTTCTTTGGCTCTTACGCTTGGGACATCAGTGCACTCTTACATCAAATCAAACCCACCACCGTCCAACATATTCCTAATCGATCCCCACTAGAGCCCGACCTGACTCTGCACTCTAGAACCTTCACGAATTTCCCCACAGCTGAGCTCATTCCTTCCAATGCCCTTTGCCATGACCCATTTTTTGAAATTTATTTTTGGTCAAAACCCCATTTTGAATTTAGATTGTGAGATGTTTACAAAATTAGTTTTCAATTGTCTTCAGAATTAAAATTCTGAAGATTTGTGGTATATGTGGAAAACTAAAGTTTATGTAAAATAGGAAAAGCTTGACTTAGTAAAGAAATATAGAAAATCATGATTCGGATGTTACATGCTTCCAAGTAGAATTTTTCCGCCCTTCCATGATTATGACCCGCTTAGTAATTAGAAGGGAAAAAAGGGCTTTTCACAGAATTTATCAGTAAAATTTCGAGATTGAAATCTCCAATAAATTCACTTTATCATGTAATATCTTGAGTAAAGAGATGAACAAATAGAGAGAAGTAAGTGCAAATGCTTTGCAAGGATGTTACTAAATTCTGAAACGACAAACTCATTAGCTTTTGACCAGTAGTCTGTAGTTACGTGGTGGAAGCCGGTTAGAAGGTGAGGACCTGCTTTTTCACAAATGAAGAAAGCGTGGACAGTGAGAAGTCCACACTCAAGTCAAGTTGCTCTTCACTTTACTCCCTGGCAAGCTCACTTCTTCTGTTGACTAATCAAGGTTGTACGTACATCACATACTGACATACACGGTCACCAGCTTCTTTATCTTTGATCATTTGTATGAATGTCACCACGTTTGGCTTGGATTCACACAGAGTTTAGTAGTTCATGCATCTCAGGCTTGTGACTCTATTTTGGTTTTTGCTTCTGTTTTTCTCCACTTCCTTTTTTCAGATTCCTCTGTTCCTGAAGGTTTCATGTTTGATCACTGGTGGGTTTTGAGATACTCTGTGTTCTTTCTGTCTATGCACTCAGAGAACTGTCGATGATCCGTTGAGTCGTTGCAATCTGACAGCAGTGTTTTGAGCATTTTGTGATCCATGTGTAGTGCGAGAGACTTCATTACTACCTGTTCTTGGGCTGAATTGTGATCACCCGTTTGTTGATGTGGAAGAAGCTCAGCTAAATATGGATAGTTAGAGATAATATAGAAAATCACTCTCCTAATTTCCTCAAGACTTGTTATGGTGGTGCTTCTGAAGGAATTTTATGGTCTAGATGGCGACATTTATCTAACTAAGCTACTTCTCGTTAATCTTATCATTTTCTTCCATTTCCTTCTGCATAAGGACAATATCGTGGGGCTGTGGCTTGCTATGAATGAAACTGGTTTTAAAAAGTTTCAACTCATTCATGAAATAGGATGTTCAAAATGCGCATGAAATCTTGATTTCCTGTTCGTTACTTGTTAGTCATGTGTATGGTTAGTTCTTGTGGGTTCTCACTTCTTTTCATTCGTCCAATGTTATCCAGAATCTGGATACTGAATAAATCTCGTTTAGGATTCGTAGATTCAGTTTATGCATATTTTGGTTCACCCTTAGTATCCTTTCTTTTAAAGGTCCGCATTTCTTTTTCGGGACATGATCTGCTGCGTAATTCGATTCCACTAATGCCGAAAAACCTAGCACATGATCCGCTGCATTATGAGTTATTTTGGGACACTGAGGCAGCTTTACCACTCCTCTGTTACCGAAAGATGTTTGTGCTTCGGTTCACCCAAAGCACTTGAAGATTTTGTCTTCACAGCTGCAGGCCTTTACTTTAAGTGCTTGCTGCTATTGCCTAGCAACATTTTGCCTCATGGAGAGGTTCTACCGGACACTTGAAGCTCCCGGCCATGGGGGACGATATCAGCGAAACATTGATGCTGATGGATTCTGGATAAGGCAACAAATTTCCGTGGTATAAATGGTTTTTGTAGATTTTTCTTGTATTTTAACTCAAGTTGGAAATCGTCAATTACAATAACCCGTGGGAAATGATGCGGTCATATTATTGATTGGAAGCTATTTTTCCAAAGAGAGGGAATATCGCAAACTCTCATTAGCTTGTGGATTTTGTCCTTAATTCTACTTGAAAGGCACCTTCTCGTCACATTTACATAGTTGAGAAATGGTATGCAGGACGAGTTAACAGACTTTGAGAGGGAGGATACAGATTATGCAATTGCCCTTTCGCTTTCAGAAGAAGATCAGAAAGGAGGAAATTTCATTGGTACATCACCAAACTGTAAGCATTTACAATGACCATTCAATGGATGATTACACAGGTTTCAATCTCTTCAATAATATGGTGAATATGTGATAGCTTTGTAATTGATCTGTCAAGAGTGAGAAGACTTAGGAGCAAAAGTATTGAAGCATACGCAAAAGAATGTCTTCGAGCCTTGTGTCTACTCTCCATTTCATTTCTTCTTAGTATCTTCTATGTTGACATGAGTTCCCCTCAGCAAGAGCACTTTTAGGCTATCGGTGTTTCTGGAGTTGGAATTGCGGATCGTTGAATCTGTTCACCTTTTTGTACCATAACCAATTCATGCTTCTATTTTTGCTACCATTGTACTTCATTATATGTGTAGAAATTACACGTTTAAAGTCCACATAAATAATTAAGCGGTTCCCATGATTTGTCCGTTATGGGCATCTATCCTTCAGTTAAGCAATTTATACAGTGACAAAGGACCATCCACTTATTGACTGCTCTTTCTCTAAAGCTAGATGGGCATCTCCTACAGTTACATGCATTTTTTTGAGAATACCTGGCTCATTGGAAGAATTGGAGTTGTCATCAGCTCTTTTTAAAGGCAAATCCCCCGGTTGTATATTGCCTAAGCCAGCTTGCATGATCTGTCACTATCATACATTGAAAGCTGGGGATCATAGGATCCATATATCACATAGCTATTCAGTCTGTCAGATTACTCATGCTGCCAAATGTGACGTGAGATTTAGATTGTCAACAGAAAGTGAACTTTCTGTTTGTTTTAGTGCTCACAAATCTCTATGTTCTTGGGGGATTCCTTGCTAGTAGCTTTCTGTGAGGGCTTGTATGCTCAATTAGTCCCCTTCTATCGTCTTTGTTGCAACATTAATTTCTTACTTATCAATAAAGAAAGTTCACATAGATAATTAAGTGATTCCATGATTCGTCTGTAAAATCTTTTTCTAGATGATGAATATCAATCCAACTACAAACAAGCTTCTAAAGCCCTGCTGAAAATAGAAAAACTTCGTGCTAAAGCTCAGTTGGTAGAGGATGAACTACTGGCCAGAGCTCTCCAAAACAGTTTAAATGTAGAAGATCCATCTGGAAACAGCAATAGCAATTCACTTCAACTTCATCCAGCTTCATCTTCAGGCTCAAGGTATATTCAGCTGTTGAGCTTTCTCGTCTCAGGTTATCACTGACTTGTACGTCCAATTTTCATCTTTCATTTTGAGAGGTTTCTACCATCTTTTTTTTTCTCAACACTTAAACGCTTATCTTATTTCTGCGATGTGAAAAGGATATGAGATAATACAATGTTCAAGTCTTGAGATGGAAGGTAGAAGTTTGTGAAATAGAGTGGCTTTAGCTTTGATACTGACTTGAAGCTGTGGGATTCCTCTGTAATCTCTCTTTTCCTTTGATTTAAATGTGTAGTTGGAGAGAAGTTTTGGTAATGAACGGAAATGAGATGAAGCTGATATTTTATGTAGTTGTAACAGGTGAGGCATAGAATAGAGAGATCACGACATTAACAAGTGTATGTCAAGGTGGTGAGTTTTCCAATCGGTACGGAGGCAATAAAATGTGGCTGATAAATCCAATTCCTATTTATGGGGCTCAAGAATTTGTTTGTTAATTTCAAATATAGTAACGTGAAGCACAAGTTGCTGGAATAGGTGTTGAGATACGTTGAATCTCAAGACAAAATATGGCTATATGATCCGACGTCAGTTCCATTGTCGTACTGAAGCAATTTCTTTGAGAAATTGTCTGCATATCAACTTGCCGTTACCGCAAGTTCTCAGCGACTCTGCTGGCAGAGAATGCATGATTGGTGTAACAATACTCTTTTTTTAGATGGACTTATTTCACAATCGGGTTAACTTACAACATCAATCATTCAGAATCTGTGCAGGTTGCAAGAGTCAGATTGGTCCTGGAGATTTCCTGTCTTGCATGGATGCTGATTGGCATCGGAAATGCTTTTGCTGCCACGCATGTGGTCTTGCAATTGCTGAGCTTGAGGTAAACTTCTATGTTCACTTAACTTCTGATCGAGGTTTGGCCTATAAGTTTTTCAACTATATTAGTTTCCACATTACATACCATATAACGAATGATTGATATTGTAGTTTTCAGTGTCCGGGGAACACCCCTATCATGAAACATGCTTCAAAGACCACCATCATCTAAGATGTGACGTTTGCAAGAATTACGTAAGTGCTTTCTCATTGAACTCGAGTGCTGTATCAAAAGGTTGTTTAGAAAGGATTATCAAGTGAAAATCCCGAGCTACAAAATGTGTCGCGCTCCGCTGCAAAAGGGCTTTTTACGAAAATGGGTTAAAAAATTTATCTTTTTACGGATTTGGGTTTTGCAGAGAGAGTAATACGAAAATGGGGCTTGTTCGGCGGTAAAACCGCCGAACAAGAAATAATTAGTGCCGAACAAGGAAAAGTGGGGGGAGGGGGGAAGGGGGGTGGGGCAGGGGGTAAAAAAAATGGAAAATGGGAAGTAGAAAATTATAAAAAACAAAAAAACACCAAAAAAATTTTAAAAAATTTCCATAAATCCCAAAAATTAGGAAATTGACCATTTTAACGGGTCGGTCCTATTTTTGATGGTTTTCCCTTTTAGACATTTCGAAATGACGATTTTGCCCCTTACGGGCAAATTGTCTCGAAAAATTTCAAAAGTTTCCAAAAAAAATTTCAAAAATTAGGAAATATGCCATTTTAATTGCCCAATCCTACTTTTAAGGATTTTTCTCACCTATCTTTTCAAAATGATGATTTTTCCCCTTGTGGAAAAAAAAAGTGTTCACGAAAAAGATAGTCAGTATTTTAAATTGTCCAACATGGAAAGGTTTTTAAAATAAAATTTTGGCAATTTCTTCATATTTGTAGTCTACGAAATCTATTTTCTTATTTTTGGATATTTTCTTAATATGAAAAATAATATTAAAATTTATGACAAATTTCAAAAATGACTTTTCTTCCAAATTGGATCCTCAAGCTTCGTTAAAGCTTCTAAATATGATTTTTGAAAACTTTTGAAATTTTTCGAGACAATTTGCCCGTAAGGGGCAAAATCGTTATTTCGAAATGTCTAAAAGGGAAAACCATCAAAAATAGGACCGACCCGTTAAAATGGTCAATTTCCTAATTTTTGGGATTTATGAAAAAATTTTAGAATTTTTTTGGTGTTTTTTTGTTTTTTATAATTTTCTACGAATTTTCCAATTTCAAAAGTTTCCAAAAATCATATTTAGAAATTGGACGGCCGTTTACATAGAGAAGAGACCCCAATAGCTTTCACATATGGTGGTGTGATGGGGCCACTCGATTGGGCCAGATTGGAAGTTGCACCAACTGTCGCCTAAGACATTGCCATGTCTGCAAATCCATATAATATCTGTGCAGAAAAATCTTTGTAAAATTAGCGAAAAAAGTTCTAAATCTATCACACCTTTACTAGTTCATCTCTAAATTTTTAATTTTGTCAATTGAATCATAACATTTTCACGTTTTCCTAATTGAGTCCATCTGGCCAACTTTAATAGGAAATTATTGATGTAGACGCTGAATGTCCTAAATGACATCGTTGGCACTAACATGCATAATTTTCTAATATTATTTTATTTTATTGTTTTTTTATTTTTTACACTTAATGTGTTACTTTTTTTTTCCTTTACTTTGTTTATTCATTTTCCCTTTCTGTTCGCTAGGCCTCGTCGATGGCCAGCGAAGGTCGTCAGCTTCAGCTAAGGGTCACCCTTGCCGGCATCGTGCAAGGTCATCCCTGGCTTAGCTAGCAATTGCAACCCTCACCAATCTGCGAAGGACTGCCCATACTCGATAACGACAAGGATCGCCCTTACATGAGGCCGAGGGCTTCGCCAACCATCAACAAGGTCTGGTGTCGGCTGGTAGAGGAAAAAAAAATTGAAAAAAATATTAAAGCATGACAAAAATTGTCAATGTCAGCACAGTTAGTACCACGTAAGCTAGTAGATGTTCAAGCTAGCAATTTTCGGCCAAAGTTTTTGGGATTGACTCAATTGGTAGAATGGAAGGATTACCATAAAAGTCCTAAACCTATTAAATTTTTTTCAATTCAGTTCTAATTTTCTTTTTGTACAGTCCTAAATCTTTTGTATTTGTGCCAATTCAATCTATTTGGCCAATCGGTGCTGATGTGGCACTACCTACGATGATGTGGCCATTTTTAATAATATTTTAATTTTTTTTCAAAATTAAAATTTTTTTATCTATTTTAATTTTATTTTTCCTATTTTTCTTTCTTCTTCCTGCAACTGACTGCCAAGCCTGCCGACAAGCCAAGGCAAAAAAAAAGATAAATAAATAAAAAATAGATAAATAAACGTTAAATTCATAAAAAATAAAATGTCATTAAAAATTGGCAACATTAGCATTGGCCCGCCAAATGAACTAAATTGGCACAAATACAAAATGTTTAGGGCTGAACTGGCAAAGAAAAAAATTTCATATTTGAATTGTCATAATTGCAATAGATTTCGGAAATTTTTGGTAATTTTCCATGGTAAAACGCGAAAAAGTTGAGGACTTACTTGGCAAAATTGAAAGGTTTGGACCAAATTAATAAAGAACACCAAAGAAAATGTACAATAAATAATGATATGATGGGGGATACTATTAAATCCGCCGCTATTTAAATTCTTCTACGTGTCAATCATCCAAGATGAAAAATTTTGGCTGTGATTATGTGGGGTAAAAGATTCATCCATAATCTTCTTTTTGTTAAATCCTTCTTATGAAATTGAATATGCACGAACCAAACTTGAGATTCTGGGCTCCGATACCAAATAAAAACATAAGTTCAAGAAAGAATTTAAAAAAATTTCTCACATTATTGTTGGTTGTCCACATGTATACCATTTCCATTTGCATGATTCTGCGTTGTTTATATCAAAAGACAAGTCCTTAAATGAATAATACCCACCATTGTCATGGCTATTCGTAACCCTATGATTAGTGCGGTAGCGAGCTTTCTAGATCTTTCTTTCTCTTTTGTTTACCATTAGTTAATATCAGTTTCTCCTTTTTCAAGGATGGCCAATATAGGGAAACTGAAATTGAAACCCTAAACCAACAGTGCCAACTCAAAATAATTGCCCAAAACAAGATTGACGAGTATAAGATTAGCTTCTCGGAGAGCTAGGATCCTCACGGAATCAACAATGGCAATGTCGAATAAGGCATTGGCTCTTTGCATTATTGCCATGGTATATGCTCATTCGCGACGAACAATGTAGTCGTCGACGCGAAGATGATTGGCTACGGCGACATTAGGGAAAGGGGCGAGCGTATTGCAAGGGCACACATTGTTTGCCTCCTCCATCCAATTCTTACGAGCGCGGTTGCTCGAAAATCAACAGGTGCCGCGGTGGACGATGAATCAATTTCTTGGAAAAATTAGAAGGGTGTTCTCAAGAGCATGTAATCTAAAAGACCCATCTAATTAACTATAAATTTATTACGTGTGGATGTGGGAGATTATTATTTTGTCAAATTTATTTATGTCATCACAATTAATAGTGGACAATTGATTGATTTGCTTGCTACAGCCTTGTATGTCTTTCCTCGTGGTAGTTTTTTCATCTT
>JAGVVM010000819.1:0-10702 GCA_019149425.1 Psidium friedrichsthalianum | reverse complement strand
GATTAAATCAAGGAATGGATGTCCTGAGAGTGTTACGACCGATGATCGGTATCCACGAACGGAGGTAAAGTCGCCAGAGCATCGTCGCCAAGTCGTCGATCCTAATAAAAGACCGAGAAATCAGAGCGATGACTGAATCAAAGACTGAAAATAGAAATGGGAGAATCCAAGAAAACTTAGCTTCAGTTTTGTAGCCATAACCCAGCGATCTAGCAGACGGAACGAGAGAGGTAACGACGGCGCTGAGGTGTAGCTGCTGGTGGTGGTTGGTGAAGGAAGAAGACATGCATAACTGAAGGAACAAATTTGCAAAAATAAAGGAGACTGTTAGCGCGGGGAGAGCGAGTAAGAGAAAACGGAAGGAAAGAAGAGAAGGCCGGGCTTGCTTTCTGTTTAATGGGCCTCAAAACAGATGGGCTCAATTTGTGTTCTACTTGCTCGGGGTCGCCGGCCCTCAGCTAGTTGCCTGCAACTCCGTGGGTTTTGGACAAAAAAAGAAATAAAAAAGAAACAACAAAAAAGAAAAAATCAAAAAGGAAAACTTAAAAAAGAAAGAAAGAAAGAATCGAATTGCATTTTTGGTTCAGTTCAAGAAAAATTCAATTCGATTCAGGCTCACACCCTAATGGTTCAGTTCGGCTCCTCTAGGCTATTGTCCTTGACCCGAATTGGCCAAAACTCACTAATGTGAATATTGGCGGTACCTTGTTGAATGGCTAGCATTGCCTTGAACAATTTTTTTTATAAATTTTATAAATTCTAATTTTTCTTTTATCTATTTCTTTTATTTCTTTTTCTTTTTCTTTCTCCCCTTTCCTTTTTTTTTTCCTACCAATTCTGGCGAGGGTCACCAACCGGTCCTCACCAACCATAGGAGAGGGCTAGCAATCCTCACCCACGTTAGAAAGTATCACCGACCCTCGCTGAGCATGGATGAAAGCCAAAGAAAAAATTAAAAAAAATAGAAGAAAAATTAAATATATAAATTTAAGAAAATTTAAAAATTTATGAAAATTATCCACGTGAGCACTAACCTTGCCACAAAGGACAGCCAACTTCATAAAACTCCTGGTAAACTTATACTATCTTTCATGCAAATTACACTGACTTTATCGGATTCAGTGAAGCTGAGAGAATTAAGTCTCGAGGAGGCAACACAACTTAATGACTTTCAAGACCAACCAGCTAAATTGGTCGCGACATTGAATGGTGACCATAAGAAGGACATTTATCCACGCAAGCTAGTGCAGAACGTGACAGTGCTTGACGCTATAAAGTATGTTGAATCTACATTCAAAACATTTTGCAATAAACCCCAGGGACCATCCAAAAATGGCATAAACAATGCAGATGCGGTTGATCAAGCGAATAGGTTGACCAGGACGATGCCCAGAAGTTTCATCTAGAGGTTTGTTTTCTTGGATAATTTATAATCATCGACGCTCCTTGTCTATATTCTTCAAGTGCCGCAAACAACCTATTTATTGTTGTTAAATTCAATGTTTTGTTTCATCATCATTCGAATTCCCTTTTGTGGGGAAAAAATGATTCATTGATTTATAAACCTACCATCTCTTAAGATTAAGGGTAGATAGTGATGATGCCAATGCCCAATAGGATTTTGTAATTTACCTTCTAGAATGGTATTTTACTCTTACAAATTTGGTCATTGAAATCAATTTCAACCATATCTTCACACAAGATGATGCTCTCAACCTTAATTGTGGCCTTGACCATTTTCATGCTCTTAAATCATTTGTATCCTTTTGAACCTTGGACTCATAGGAAAATAGACTAATCGCTAGTCTATCTCTACCACCTTATCGAGAGTCATATTAGATACAAATCTTAGCATTAATAGCGTTGTCCTTTGGAAATATCAACACTAATTAAGATTTTCCTGGGGGCCATGTGCCCCAAATATACAATAACCACATGAAACTTCACTATATTTTGAAATACATTTGCAATAGTAGCGGAAAATGCCGTCGATGACGTGAAACCTCATATTGGAAGAGAAAGTTTATAGATGGCTGCAAACATCTGTTGCATGGAGAGAGCATGCAGGAAAAATGGATGAAAGAGGAAAGAGGATATCCTTTTTGTCCTACCATCTGCACTCTCAGCCTCTGGACCTAGTCGAAAGTCATGTCATTTTCATTGATTTATTTTTCTAGTAGTAGGAATAAGAAAATGAAATTTCACAAATCAAGAAAAGGAATTCGAACTATAACCATCATTAAACCTTGCTAAACAATGAAAATGCGGATGATGAAATTAAGACGCTTCCCTCGCTACCTTGATAATTACCAATTTAAATGTCCAATGTAGTTAGTTCACTTGTTTTAATCTTGAACTGAGATGTTAAAAGTCTTATAATACTCATCAACTTTCAAGAATTCTCTATTTATGTTTCTTTCTTTATTTGTAACATCATTCATCTTGATTGCTTGAGCTTTACGATGCAGATTTTGTTTGGCATTTGTGATTGCTGTATTTTAAAATTTATCAACACTGATAACATTATGTCTTTAACTAAAGGAAACAATTCAATTGTGGACAAGGATAACTTTTATTTTTTTGATACTTGAGAAGTATCTGTAACAGTTCCCTATCATAGATGAAAATTGTGAGCATAAATTGACAAAACTTAAGGAAACATAATTAGGTAGTGGCAAGGATGTGTCACAATTCCACCGGTCATATTATGAATGACTTTGACATTCTTATATTTACTCTAACTTATAGCCAGGTCTTCCCATAAATTGGTTCTCAGATTTCCTTTGATTTTCTATGGCTTAAAATTATTGGCAATGATCAAAACTAGAGGTGGACAGAGCTAAAGCATCCAAGATGAGGGGGAAGTGTACGGATCAATGGGAAAATGGTATTGAAGTTGCATAGAATCAGCGGTGGAAGATATGCTGGTGGAGGACATGCTGCAGTAAAGGAAATGGATAGAGATTACCTAAGCTGAGAAAATATTGGGTTTGAGCCAAATCATAGAAAATTTGACACGTGTCATATGAACCCACTTTTTAGATTTTTCACAGCTTCTCTTTTTACTCAATTTTTTTTCCGCAAGACACCCTCACCTCTCTCACTTCAACTTCACATGTTCAACGAAATAACCATAACCAAGTCGCGACTGAAGTGGCCTCGTGCCCGTTTGCAGCCGATAGTGAGGGAGCCGGGGGTTGAGCCGTTGAGATGATGAGTGGCGAGGACACAGCGGCGGAAACGAGGAGGCGGAGGTAGGGGTCAAGGTATGGTTGAGGTAGGGTGGATATGGGTGGTGGTGGCAGTGGCTGCGGCGACGGCGGCATGGACGAACAAGAGAGATCTCGCGTCGGGTTGAGAGTAAGTTCTCAACAAATCGATGAAACCAAAAAAATAAAAATAAAAAACCAAAAATTCATCATCCCGATCTACCGATCTAAATAGGAAAAACAACCGACCTTAGGTTGGGAAGTTCACCTCGGCCTTGGCGCCGTGGAACTCGTTAGCAGTGGCAGCGTTGTAGGCGCGCGTAGCCTCCTCAGCGACGTTGAAGGTGTCAAGCCACACCCGGGTCTTCTTGCTAGGGTCTCGAATCTCGGTGGCATAGTGGGCCCAAGGCCTCTTTCAGACGCCACAGTAGCGGATTTCCTTGAGGCCATTATGGTTTGGGATGGTGGCATTGAGCTTTTCTATTGGAGCCATGATTTTTCCTTCTTTCTTGTTTTTTTTTTGTTCTGGTGGTTTCTTTTGCGAGAGAGAGAGAAACACGATGGCTTGAGGGAGGAGCCTATGACGAGGGAGGTGAGGGGTGTTTTAGGGAAAAAATTGGTGAGTGAAAAGAGCCGCGAGAAATCCGAAAAGTGAGCTTCACATGACACGTGTCAAATTTTCTATAATTTGCCTCAAAGATGACTTAGCACTTCAGGAGCACCCAATATTTTCACCACCTCTAAAAAGTTATACAATTTGGCGGTAGGATAGAAATGGTATCAGGGTAGAGAAGCCCTATCTTGCCACGTTTTAAGTCGACTATCATCTCTATCAGATAATTATTTGGAAATTCTTAGCTTTATATGCTAGGAATGTAGTCTACTTGTTCCTCTTATTTTAAGGTGTAAGCGAAACTCGAACCTAGTGACCCACATACTTCAACATAAAGCACAAGATGACGGTTGGTACCTTAGAATCCAAAAATAGAATAGAGAGGAAACGTGGTGACGATAATATTAATGCTACTTATTTGTCTGCAAATCTGGTTCAAGAGCTTGGGTTCCCTCTTCAAGGTCCTCCCATCCTTTGGTACGATAATATTGATGCTACTTATTTGTCTGCAAATCTGGTTCTCCATGCTTGTACCAAACATAGTGAAATTAACTTCCACTTTGTCCATGATTGTGTCGCCAAATGACAGCGCAATGTGCGATTTATCTCTACAGCTAATCATTGGCCGATGCTCTCACCAAAGCTCTTCCTATAGCACATTTTGAATTTTTACAAGACAAGTTGAAGATTTATGGTCTTGACTCTTCATTTTGAGGGGTGTATCAACCAAATAATGCACTGAAGATTTGGAATTATATCTTGGAAATTTTTCTAATTTATGTATTTCTTTTCTTGCTAGTAAATCTTCTAGAGTGTACTCTTGGGTATACAAATGCCCCTTTAAGCTTAATAGAAATACATTACGATTTCTGCTTCGATACCAATGAACGTCAACATGTCACTAGGCATCAAATTTTAGGATATTACAATTTTAGCCTAAAACATATAGTGAGTCAGCAAATCCCGTTGAGGAAATAATCGACCACCTCTTCTAGTAATCAACACGAATGACACCCCAACGCATTCCACTCTCTCTGTTTCTCTCTAGTTTCTCTCTTTGCTAACTGGCTCCCACATGTAAGCAATTTTGTTCATTCAGTTCAGTTGAGGGATAATAGAAAAAAGAGTGGATAACTTGCTCAACCACAAAGGGGATTGAAATATGTGTTCTCTAATCCTCCATCTTATCTCTCGCTAAAACAGCCTCATGCACTTGCACCTGGTTTTGATAATATGAAGACTAACATCTTTCTATGAATGGGAATGTAATCTGAGGTCATCTGAGAAATCGGCGGGCTATTGCTTCATAGAGGTCCTAAGCTATGCCATTTCGTGGAGTGGGGAGGTTTAACGTGTCTATAGAATGTAACGCTAGAAAGTTAATTTAGTTCATTCTATGGTGCTGTGTCATCTTTGATTAAGTTTGTCCCAATCCTATTGTGTAGATTTGTGAATCTCATTTATTGCATTTGCATTGGTTCAGATGAACTAGAAGCTCTTGTAGCAATTGATCACTGTGTGAGGAATTTGGATTGCTGCATATAGTTATCAATTACTTCGAGAGCTTCTAGTTCATTATCGTTAGGATCAATGCACATGCAACAAAAGAGATTCGCGTATCTGGACAACATGATTGCGACAAACTTGATCAAAGATGACAAAACGAGACAGAATGAGCCAAATTAACTTTCTCGCGTACCTTTTGTAGACACCCATTAAACCTCCTCACTCCAGGAACTACACAACTCATAACCTCTATGAAACACTAACCCACTGATTTATTGGATGACCTCAGATTACATTCCCATTCCTAGAAAGACATCAGCCTTCATATTATCAAAACCAGGTGCAAGTGCATGAGGCTGTTTTAGCGAGAGATAAGATGGAGGATTAGAGAACACATATTTTCAATCCCCTTTGTGGTTGAGCAAGTTATCCACTCTTTTTTCTATTATCCCTCAACTGAACTGAATGAACAAAATTGCTTACATGTGGGAGCCAGTTAGCAAAGAGAGAAACTAGAGAGAAACAGAGAGAGTGGAATGCGTTGGGGTGTCATTCGTGTTGATTACTAGAAGAGGTGGTCGATTATTTCCTCAACGGGATTTGCTGACTCACTATATGTTTTAGGCTAAAATTGTAATATCCTAAAATTTGATGCCTAGTGACATGTTGACGTTCATTGGTATCGAAGCAGAAATCGTAATGTATTTCTATTAAGCTTAAAGGGGCATTTGTATACCCAAGAGTACACTCTAGAAGATTTACTAGCAAGAAAAGAAATACATAAATTAGAAAATTTCCAAGATATAATTCCAAATCTTCAGTGCATTATTTGGTTGATACCCCCCTCAAAATGAAGAGTCAAGACCATAAATCTTCAACTTGTCTTGTAAAAATTCAAAATGTGCTATAGGAAGAGCTTTGGTGAGAGCATCGGCCAATTGATTAGCTGTAGAGATAAATCGCACATTGCGCTGTCATTTGGCGACACAATCATGGACAAGTGGAAGTTAATTTCACTATGTTTGGTACAAGCATGGAGAACCAGATTTGCAGACAAATAAGTAGCATCAATATTATCGTACCAAAGGATGGGAGGACCTTGAAGAGGGAACCCAAGCTCTTGAACCAGATTTGCAGACAAATAAGTAGCATTAATATTATCGTCACCACGTTTCCTCTCTATTCTATTTTTGGATTCTAAGGTACCAACCGTCATCTTGTGCTTTATGTTGAAGTATGTGGGTCACTAGGTTCGAGTTTCGCTTACACCTTAAAATAAGAGGAACAAGTAGACTACATTCCTAGCATATAAGCTAAGAATTTCCAAATAATTATCTGATAGAGATGATAGTCGACTTAAAACGTGGCAAGATAGGGCTTCTCTACCCTGATACCATTTCTATCCTACCGCCAAATTGTATAACTTTTTAGAGGTGGTGAAAATATTGGGTGCTCCTGAAGTGCTAAGTCATCTTTGAGGCAATTATAGAAAATTTGACACGTGTCATGTGAAGCTCACTTTTCGGATTTCTCGCGGCTCTTTTCACTCACCAATTTTTTCCCCTAAAACACCCCTCACCTCCCTCGTCATAGGCTCCTCCCTCAAGCCATCGTGTTTCTCTCTCTCTCGCAAAGAAACCACCAGAACAAAAAAAAAACAAGAAAGAAGGAAAAATCATGGCTCCAATAGAAAAGCTCAATGCCACCATCCCAAACCATAATGGCCTCAAGGAAATCCGCTACTGTGGCGTCTGAAAGAGGCCTTGGGGCCACTATGCCACCGAGATTCGAGACCCTAGCAAGAAGACCCGGGTGTGGCTTGACACCTTCAACGTCGCTGAGGAGGCTACGCGCGCCTACAACGCTGCCACTGCTAACGAGTTCCACGGCGCCAAGGCCGAGGTGAACTTCCCAACCTAAGGTCGGTTGTTTTTCCTATTTAGATCGGTAGATCGGGATGATGAATTTTTGGTTTTTTATTTTTTATTTTTTTGGTTTCATCGATTTGTTGAGAACTTACTCTCAACCCGACGCGAGATCTCTCTTGTTCGTCCATGCCGCCGTCGCCGCAGCCACTGCCACCACCACCCATATCCACCCTACCTCAACCATACCTTGACCCCTACCTCCGCCTCCTCGTTTCCGCCGCTGTGTCCTCGCCACTCATCATCTCAACGGCTCAACCCCCGGCTCCCTCACTATCGGCTGCAAACGGGCACGAGGCCACTTCAGTCGCGACTTGGTTATGGTTATTTCGTTGAACATGTGAAGTTGAAGTGAGAGAGGTGAGGGTGTCTTGCGGAAAAAAATTGAGTAAAAGAGAAGCTGTGAAAAATCTAAAAAGTGGGTTCATATGACACGTGTCAAATTTTCTATGATTTGGCTCAACCCAATATTTTCTCAGCTTAGGTAATCTCTATCCATTTCCTTTACTGCAGCATGTCCTCCACCAGCATATCTTCCACCGCTGATTCTATGCAACTTCAATACCATTTTCCCATTGATCCGTACACTTCCCCCTCATCTTGGATGCTTTAGCTCTGTCCACCTCTAGTTTTGATCATTGCCAATAATTTTTAAGCCATAGAAATCAAAGGAAATCTGAGAACCAATTTATGGGAAGACCTGGCTATAAGTTAGAGTAAATATAAGAATGTCAAAGTCATTCATAATATGACCGGTGGAATTGTGACACATCCTTGCCACTACCTAATTATGTTTCCTTAAGTTTTGTCAATTTATGCTCACAATTTTCATCTATGATAGGGAACTGTTACAGATACTTCTCAAGTATCAAAAAATAAAGTTATCCTTGTCCACAATTGAATTGTTTCCTTTAGTTAAAGACATAATGTTATCAGTGTTGATAAATTTTAAAATACAGCAATCACAAATGCCAAACAAAATCTGCATCGTAAAGCTCAAGCAATCAAGATGAATGATGTTACAAATAAAGAAAGAAACATAAATAGAGAATTCTTGAAAGTTGATGAGTATTATAAGACTTTTAACATCTCAGTTCAAGATTAAAACAAGTGAACTAACTACATTGGACATTTAAATTGGTAATTATCAAGGTAGCGAGGGAAGCGTCTTAATTTCATCATCCGCATTTTCATTGTTTAGCAAGGTTTAATGATGGTTATAGTTCGAATTCCTTTTCTTGATTTGTGAAATTTCATTTTCTTATTCCTACTACTAGAAAAATAAATCAATGAAAATGACATGACTTTCGACTAGGTCCAGAGGCTGAGAGTGCAGATGGTAGGACAAAAGGATATCCTCTTTCCTCTTTCATCCATTTTTTTCCTGCATGCTCTCTCCATGCAACAGATGTTTGCAGCCATCTATAAACTTTCTCTTCCAATATGAGGTTTCACGTCATCGACGGCATTTTCCGCTACTATTGCAAATGTATTTCAAAATATAGTGAAGTTTCATGTGGTTATTGTATATTTGGGGCACATGGCCCCCAGGAAAATCTTAATTAGTGTTGATATTTCCAAAGGACAACGCTATTAATGCTAAGATTTGTATCTAATATGACTCTCGATAAGGTGGTAGAGATAGACTAGCGATTAGTCTATTTTCCTATGAGTCCAAGGTTCAAAAGGATACAAATGATTTAAGAGCATGAAATGGTCAAGGCCACAATTAAGGTTGAGAGCATCATCTTGTGTGAAGATATGGTTGAAATTGATTTCAATGACCAAATTTGTAAGAGTAAAATACCATTCTAGAAGGTAAATTACAAAATCCTATTGGGCATTGGCATCATCACTATCTACCCTTAATCTTAAGAGATGGTAGGTTTATAAATCAATGAATCATTTTTTCCCCACAAAAGGGAATTCGAATGATGATGAAACAAAACATTGAATTTAACAACAATAAATAGGTTGTTTGCGGCACTTGAAGAATATAGACAAGGAGCGTCGATGATTATAAATTATCCAAGAAAACAAACCTCTAGATGAAACTTCTGGGCATCGTCCTGGTCAACCTATTCGCTTGATCAACCGCATCTGCATTGTTTATGCCATTTTTGGATGGTCCCTGGGGTTTATTGCAAATGTTTTGAATGTAGATTCAACATACTTTATAGCGTCAAGCACTGTCACGTTCTGCACTAGCTTGCGTGGATAAATGTCCTTCTTATGGTCACCATTCAATGTCGCGACCAATTTAGCTGGTTGGTCTTGAAAGTCATTAAGTTGTGTTGCCTCCTCGAGACTTAATTCTCTCAGCTTCACTGAATCCGATAAAGTCAGTGTAATTTGCATGAAAGATAGTATAAGTTTACCAGGAGTTTTATGAAGTTGGCTGTCCTTTGTGGCAAGGTTAGTGCTCACGTGGATAATTTTCATAAATTTTTAAATTTTCTTAAATTTATATATTTAATTTTTCTTCTATTTTTTTTAAATTTTTTCTTTGGCTTTCATCCATGCTCAGCGAGGGTCGGTGATACTTTCTAACGTGGGTGAGGATTGCTAGCCCTCTCCTATGGTTGGTGAGGACCGGTTGGTGACCCTCGCCAGAATTGGTAGGAAAAAAAAAGGAAAGGGAGAAAGAAAAAGAAAAAGAAATAAAAGAAATAGATAAAAGAAAAATTAGAATTTATAAAATTTATAAAAAAATTGTTCAGGCAATGCTAGCCATTCAACAAGGTACCGCCAATATTCACATTAGTGAGTTTTGGCCAATTCGGGTCAAGGACAATAGCCTAGAGGAGCCGAACTGAACCATTAGGGTGTGAGCCTGAATCGAATTGAATTTTTCCTTGAACTGAACCAAAAATGCAATTCGATTCTTTCTTTCTTCTTTTTTAAGTTTTTCCTTTTTTGATTTTTTTCTTTTTTGTTGTTTCTTTTTTATTTTCTTTTTTTGTCCAAAACCCACGGAGTTGCAGGCAACTAGCTGAGGGCCGGCGACCCCGAGCAAGTAGAACACAAATTGAGCCCATCTGTTTTGAGGCCCATTAACAGAAAGCAAGCCCGGCCTTCTCTTCTTCCTTCCGTTTTCTCTTACTCGCTCTCCCCGCGCTAACAGTCTCCTTTATTTTTGCAAATTTGTTCCTTCAGTTATGCATGTCTTCTTCCTTCACCAACCACCACCAGCAGCTACACCTCAGCGCCGTCGTTACCTCTCTCGTTCCGTCTGCTAGATCGCTGGGTTATGGCTACAAAACTGAAGCTAAGTTTTCTTGGATTCTCCCATTTCTATTTTCAGTCTTTGATTCAGTCATCGCTCTGATTTCTCGGTCTTTTATTAGGATCGACGACTTGGCGACGATTGCTCTGGCGACTTTACCTCCGTTCGTGGATACCGATCATCGGTCGTAACACTCTCAGGACATCCATTCCTTGATTTAATT
>JAGVVM010000818.1:0-36651 GCA_019149425.1 Psidium friedrichsthalianum | reverse complement strand
CTCTGTATTAAAACAGACTCTCACATTCAGCTGGGGTTCCTTGGATTCATTTCCATTCTGACTCAGTCACTAGGGGCAATTACCTTTTACTTGGTTTACATTTTTTATGATGATTCCTTACTAAGTAGATCAGCCAAACCTCAGAGATCAGTTGATAGCATCCCAAGGATTTTTATATTTTAGTCAATGTAGGCATTTCTTGACTGTGCGAGCAAGCGTAAGTTTGTATTTGGTATGGATTAGTTGACATGGTAAGTGGACCACTTAAAGAGTCCTAGATTGTCCATTCCTGCAAATGCATTTTAGATGTTCATCTTCACTGTGGATCAATAATCCATTGATATTAGAGATATCTATTTCAATCTTAATCTCTTACTTTTTCAAATTAGGTTCACATCAGTGCTTCAGAGTGCCTTTTGGAGATGATCACCCTTTGTAGGGAGCTTCCTTCAACGTTTGGACAGATGCAGGTTTGAAGGATTTGCTGGCCCATCTACATGAGGTGGAAAAGAATGGACAAGCCAAGTCCTTGCTTAAGAGATGCATCCAATTACTAGAGACTTCATAGAGGAAAACGTGAAAGCGAATTGATTTGGAGGAAAGGTGAGTAGAGTTCTGGCCACTGCAGGTGAATATGATTGTTAGTGATAAAAGAGCAATTGAATTTATTTCTAATAACAAAAACAAGTACTTATAGGCTTAGGTATAAGCCTAGTACAATTACATAATTAACCCCAACTTGCTAATATTCTAAAATAATAAATCCAACACTCCCCCTCAAGTTGGAGCGTACATATCAAGCAGGCCTAACTTATGACAAATATATGAAACTCGTCCACGTGCCAAGGGCTTTGTGAAAATATCTGCTAGCTGCTCTTCAGAACGTGTGTGTACCAACTGTATGTCCCCACAGTTCACCTTTTCCCGAACAAAATGACAATCCACCTCTATATGCTTCGTTCGCTCGTGGAATACTGGATTGCTAGCAATATGGATAGCAGACTGATTGTCACAACACAGAACAGAGGATTCAGTCATAGGCAATCCAATCTCAGCTAGCAACATACGAACCCATTGAAGTTCCCCTGTAACATTAGCCATAGCACGATATTCGGCTTCTGCACTAGATCGAGAAATCACAGACTGCTTCTTACTTTTCCATGACACAAGATTACCACCAAGGAAAACACAATATCCCGAAGTAGACCGACGATCCATAGGACAACCAGCCCAATCTGCATCAGAATATCCTGTCACCTCCAAAGACTTAGGGTTAGAATAACCGGCTAGACGAAGATGACCTTGATTATGGAACACAAGTCCTTGACCTGGAGCTTTCTTCAAATACCGAACAATTTGTAAAGCAGCTTGCCAATGAGTAGTACGAGGAGAGCTCATAAATTGACTCACCACACTAACAGCAAATGAAATATCTGGACGAGTAATGGTAAGATAATTCAACTTGCCTACTAACCGGCGATACTTCTCTGGATCATGAAGAAGTTTTCCATTTTCATTATCAAGTCTCACCCCAGGGTCCATAGGTGTGTCACCGGGCTTAGCATCATGTAAGCCAACTTCCTTAAGGATGTCAAGAGTATACTTTCGCTGAGAGAGAGCAATACTACCATTAGAATAAGCAACTTCAATGCCAAGAAAATATCGAAGACGGCCTAAGTCTTTAGTGTTAAACTCCTTCTGTAGAAACTGCTTAAGTCGTTGTATACCCTCAACATCGCTTCCAGTAACAATAATATCATCAACATAGACAACAAGAATAATGCATCCTTTTGGAGATGACATACTAAATACTGAATGATCCACACTGCAACGATGCATGCCAAAGGTAATAACCGCATCACTAAAGCGCCCAAACCAAGCACGGGGAGATTGCTTAAGACCATATAGAGCTTTTCGCAATCGACATACCTTCTCCCCCTGAGCAACAAAACCAGGTGGTTGCTCCATATATACTTCTTCGTGAAGATCACCATGAAGGAAGGCATTCTTGACATCAAGCTGATGAAGAGTCCACTGAGAACGAGCAGCCAAAGAAATAACAATGCGAACAGAAGGAATTTTGGCTACTGGAGAGAAAGTCTCATCATAGTCAATACCATAAGTTTGAGTATACCCTTTTGCCACAAGACGCGCTTTTAAGCGCTCAACTGAACCATCTGGATGGTGTTTGACGACAAAGACCCAGCGACAACCCACCAATTGTTTATTAGCCGGCAATGGAACTAGCTCCCAAGTTTGATTCTGATGTAATGCAGCCATCTCTTCCTCCATAGCACGAGCCCAACCTGGATGGGCCAAAGCCTCCTGCACACTACTTGGCACAAACACAGATGCAAGGGATGACACAAAGACAGACATCTGGGGGCTTAAGTTATGATAAGAAACAAAATGAGAAAGAGGATACCGAGACCGTGTACGATGAGCAATAGGAGAACTGACAGGAGATGGTGGAAGAGGATCGGAAGCTTGGACTGGAGGCGGTGGTGGGATGCTAGCTGGTGGAGAATTACTGCCCCAAACACGTCGAGGACCACGAGTATAAACTTGAAGTGGAATCGATGCTGGTGCTGGTGGACTCGGATCTGGGGGAGCATCATTGGAAGGAACGGCTGGTGACTCTGATGGAGACAAAGGTGCAGAAGGTGGCAAAAGATCCATGGTGAATGGTGCTTGAGGTTGAACATTACCAAAAAAGAGTTGATCCTCAAAGAAAGTCACATCAGCAGAAACATACTCTCGACGATGAGTAGGACTATAACAGACATACCCCTTCTGAGTACGGGAATAACCCACGAATAGACATTTTTCAGCACGAGGTGACAATTTATCCAACCCAGGAGACAAAGAATGAACAAAACAAACACAACCAAAAATACGAGGTCGAATAGACCACAAAGGACGATCAGGATGAAGAAGAGTATAAGGAATAGCTCCTTTCAATACGGAGGATGGAAGACGATTAATCAGATAACATGCGGTAAGAAGAGCATAGCTCCAAAAAGACTTTGGCACATGAGTGTGAAGAAGTAGACAACGTGCAATGTCCAACAAATGACGATTTTTACGTTCAGCAACTCCATTTTGTTGTGGGGTGTGAGCACAAGAGCTCTGATGTAAAATACCATGTGACTCAAGAAATGGAGTAAAGGTAGAGGAAGCAAAGTATTCACGAGCATTGTCTGTACGCAAACACTTAACAGAATAATTATATTGAGTACGAACTTCATGATAAAACTGACGAAAGGAATGAAAAACTTCAGTACGATCTTTTATTAAATATAACCAAGTTGTACGAGTACAATCATCGATAAATGTGACGAAATAACGAAAACCAAATGAAGACTCACGACTAGGACCCCACACATCAGAGTGAACTAACTCAAATGGTTGGGAAGCACGACTCGAAACACGAGGAGAAAAAGACACACGATGGTGTTTACCCAACTGACACGTTTCACAATTAAATTGACGACCTGACCTAGACACAAACGGAAAATGTCGGAGTACGTCTACTGATGGATGACCAAGGCGACAGTGTAATCGATAAGAATCATCCGCAGCTTTATTCTGAATAGCAGCAGCAGCAGCAATAATCTCAGGTTCCAGGATGTATAATCCACCAGCCTCACGCCCACCACCTATTCGGTGTCCAGTCTTCCGATCCTGAAGAACACAGGAAGATGGAGAAAAGATAATATCGCAATCAAGATCACGAGTAATAGAACTAACAGATAATAAATTGTAAGGAAATTGTGGAATATGGTAAACAAGAGGTAAAGAGACCGAGGAACTCAATGATACACAACCTGTACCAGTGACTTTGGACTGAGAACCATCTGCTAATGTGACTGACGTAGAGGGAATTGATGAGGTAGACGCGAGAAGATGAGAATCACCAGTCATATGGTGAGTGGCACCTGAGTCAATAATCCAAGGACGAGTAGGAGCTGCACTAGACAATAGACAGGTATGATCACTATGCTGTGCCAAAGTAGCAGTGGAACCAGTGACACCACCACTCACACTCTGTCGAGCTCGGACTAACTCATCATATTCCGCACGACTCAAGTTTACTGTATCCTGTCCAGAAGAGGGAGTCCACGGCTCAGTATCGATAGAGGCATGTAGGCCTCGCAGTTCAGGATGAAGATCATAACAATAGTCGACAGTATGTCCAGGAAGCTGACAATGAGTACAAAAGCGGTTGCTTCGCCCACCACCACGAGCTCCTCTAGAAGCATTATTTCCACCACCACGAACAAACCCTCGACTACTAACACGACCACGAGTTCCTTGGCCTCCACGAGCTACCATAGCACTACTCTCTGAAAGTGTTAAATTCTTGGGACTGGAAGTATAACGCGCAGCTCGAGAATATACCTCTTCAATGGATGGGAGAGTGCTTTGGGAGGTAATCTGCTGTCGAAGTGCAGTGTGATCTGGACCAAGGCCGCGGAGAAAGAGCACTGTCATCATGTCAGCCTCTCGTTGTTGCATCTGAGTAACCGTTGTAGCCGGTGGAAAGTAAGACTTAAGACGCTGATATAACGACGCAAATCGAGCATAATATTCTGCTAATCCAGCATCACCAATTTTGGCTTCAAATAAAGCCTCCCACATATCACAAACACGACTCATATTATTCTGTCCAGAATACAATAAAGAACACTTTATCCATACCTCACGTGCTGTCGCACAATCCATGAACAAATGACGAACAGATTCAGCCATACTTCCCCATAAAAGTGTACGTAAAGTGGCATCGACAACCTTCCATTCTTCTAAGCTGGCTAAATCTTCAGGTGGTTCCTCCTCAAGCCATCTAGACTGGCGATTGGAGTAAATAAATGTTGAAAGAGCCATTGACCAAGAAGGATAATTAGTACCGTCCAACTTGATCAAGGTATTGTGTAAACCTGTCATGTTATAATATGGACCCAAAGATCCTGAACTCGAAGAAGTATGAATGGGAATTGACCCCGAAACAATCGATGGAGAACTAGCTGACTCAGTAGACATCTCCACAAACCTGTAATCACCAATCACCAAGAACTTGACCCGTATGCAATCAAGTAAAACACACCACTGACGATATCACTTCTTCGAGTATCCACAAATATCATTTCAAATGCAGACACAACATTCACAATGCTGACACCATAAACCGTCAAAGTCAGGCAAATCAAGTATCATAGTCAACACTTCTTTAGTACACCAAAAACCTCTAACTTATCACTAATTCAACCACAGAACACCAAATTCATCGAACTCAGCAAACATCGTTCAGCCAATCTAACACTTTCAGGTCATTGGGAGGTCGCCGGGGGTCGTCGAGAGGTCTCAGGGGCTGGGTGGGGTCGTCGGGGGGGTCGGGGATTGTCGGGGGTCGTCGGGGGCTGTTCTGGTCTGGTCGCCGGGAGGTGGCCGAGAGAAGTGGCCGAGCGCACGGGAGTGGCCGATCGAAGTGGCCGAGCTCACGGGCCGTGGCCGAGCGAAGTGGCCGATCGCACGGGTCGTGGCCGACGAACTTGGCCGGGAGCACGGGCCGTGGCCGAGCGAGTTGGCCGACCACACGGGTCGCGGCCGGCGGCTGACGGTGGGTTGACGACTGAGGGTTAGGGTTTAGAGAAGAGGCTCTGATACCATGTTAGTGATAAAAGAGCAATTGAATTTATTTCTAATAACAAAAACAAGTACTTATAGGCTTAGGTATAAGCCTAGTACAATTACATAATTAACCCCAACTTGCTAATATTCTAAAATAATAAATCCAACAATGATAAATGGGTAAAATCAGGAAAAGAGCTGAAGTGAGGAGGTAAATTTAAAATATGCAATGATGACTCCACCTTAGTAACCTTTTGGAAAAACTAAAATGTCTGACCCAAGGGGAATTAAGCAACGCAAAAGAAGAGCTTAGCTAGACATGTTTTAGGGGTATACACGTCCCTGCATATGCCAAGCATGTGGTATTTGCAGATTTCAATAGATATTGCATGTTCTTGACATCTTTCACTGAAGGAGCCGACTACTATTTTCTTTTTTACTCTCGTTTAGCTCTGTACGTTCTTATTAGCGAACACCGATTAATTCTGAACTAACCAATCCGATCTTCAGTGCATAACATAGTTCTTTTTTTTCCTGATTGGATATGAATGTGCTATTTTTTTCGGTTATTAATTTAAATGAAATTTTGGCAGCAGGAATCATGATCCATCTAATAATGATTGATCTGATGCAGCCTGTTACGTCCTCACTAGTATACTCGCATGGATAGAGAGACATTTCTGTGGTCTCGTCCCTGAAGCCTCAGTATAGATGGAGACGCAGTGCAGGCGATGTGTTCATGAAGAAAAGATTTACTGCTCTAGCTGCAGAAAACTAACACATGCGATCATCCATTTTCCTGCTTTGACCGATAAATTTGGTGGGGACTGAATTGCTGCTTCCTCGTGCAAGCCACAGCCTGAAGAGATTGAAGAATTTACATAAATTAGCGCTTGTGTACTGTCTACTTAGGATAGTCTGGGTTCTCTTGATTAATCGTCTCTTCCTTACATCTTTAGGCTTGAAAAATTTGATGGCAAAAGGCAACGGTCTTGGTGTGCGATCTTTTACATCGACTATCTGCCTGTCTTAACTAAGAGATTGATTGTGGTACAATGTCATGAACGACCCTATATATATTCCGACATACTAAACAAACAATATCGGGGTTCCTTCATTATCGGGTGATTCTTTCGTGCTTCTTAGCTTGAGAAGATTCACCTCAATCCTTCCTTTCTACTTTGTAGATACCCTTTTCTTGCTGCTCAAGTTCCTATTGTCAGAAACTTCATCAATCGACATGTTTAGGTTTTATTGCATATAGTTAGATTTGGCAGAAATGTTTGTAAAATTCAAGGAAGTTCGACTCCTGGGCGATCATCTGCCAGTAAAATGACCTGAATTTTTTGCAAATCACGAGTCTTCTAAGGAAGAGGATCCAAAAGCCTAATGTTAAGCTTCTTATTCTAATGTATTGGACATTTAATTTTAACCCAATCGGGGTGGTGATGTGAATAGCAAAGCATTTGGTTTGTTTAACGTTATATAGCTTGTGGGGGCTTCAAAACTTGCTTGTATTTTGGCTTGTAAACTCAGGTTAAAGCAGAAGTTTGTTAAAAGAACATGAGAAAGGAAGAAAACAGAAAGAGCTGTTTCTTTCCTACGTGTGATGAGCATTAGATTTGAAGGAATAAATTACGTTAATCATTCAACGACAGAAAGTATCTACCATCTCGTGTGCATGCATGATTATCTAATCAACGGGCAATTTCACCCAAGTTATAAATTTTATTAATTGAAAACCATTAAAAACTAAAACCCAAAAATAAAAACAAAAGCACCTGGAATATTTATTAGTTTTTATGTCGATCTTTGTTCATTCTAAAGTCGTTTTCTTTATTTGCATGTTGGGGGAAAGGACTTTTTTTTGCAATTTTTCAAGCCTGACCAAAACATTTGGTCAGATAATTCTTGATTTGCGATGATATCCTATTTTCTTACACGCAAACAGGCACGGGCGAACTTTTTAATATTTATCAACTTTCTTTGTTTATATTACTCGTAGCGGACTTATTAATGCTCTCCTGCACGGTGAGAACGTAATTTTACACAACATTATCTGCATTTCAAGGCCTTTGAGTCAAGGCAAATTTAGAGGTGCTTTGAATTACTGCGTTTTCAGAATTTGAATGTGTATTTTTCCTTTCAACTTTGCCCTTGCTCAACTTTCATAATTTTGGAAATGTCCTACCTCACGCAATTCCATTGATGGGGTTTAGGCCGTTAGCGAAGCCCTTTTGGACTATCGGTAAGCCAATTTGGCGCCGGCCAACCACACTTGAGATCACTTGACCCCAAGTGGCGTTGCTTGGGGTTGCAGCACCTAGCCACGCTTGAGGTCTTTCGACCTTAGGGGAGGCCTAGCTCGTGCAACTTCAAGCTCAGCTGGTCGGCGATGGCTGAGTTTCACTGACAAATACATTTTACATTCGTAAAAATTATTGAAAAGAATCTCTCTTGAATGAAGACCGTGCTTCCTTCTTTAGAGAAAAGAGATCAAGAAAGGAGGTCTTCTACCCGGAGTGAGAAAGTAGACTAAAGTACCTTTTATTAAGGTCAATGTAGTTGTATGTAGATCTAGAGCAATCACATGATGAACCAAAAGTCACCAGTAGCAGATTTCTTATAAGATCAATTTGGCTTGGCCCTGGCATTTAAGTCAAGGTGGCTTCTTGATGTGCTTTTACACTACTTACATTTTGAAAAATATTTTCAGCCCAAAGGAAAAAAAATTATCTAAAAAGTCCTAAATTTATTGCAATTTGTTAATTCGATCATAAACCTTTCAATTTTATCAATTAAGTCTTAAATTTTTTCACATTTTGCCAATTGAGTCAATTTAGTCAATTTTGATTAAAAAAATTATTGATATGGACGTTGGTCATCTTACGTGGCACAACTGACACTAACGTGGATAAAATTTAATAAAGTTTTAATAATTTTCAATTTTTTTGATTTTTAATTTTTTGGGTCTATTTTCCTTTACTTCTTTTTTCTTCCCTTCGCCACCATCAATGAGCTCGGCAATGGCCGGCCAACAATTTGTTTGGGTTGATAGGTTGTTGGTAAGCTTCAAAAGCTCTTTCCTTCAGCCGATGTGCAAACGGGCAAGAGTCACCCTTACTCGAGTGCCGACCGTGCCACATAGGACAGCTAATACCCACATTAACACTTTTCGGCTAAAATTAGTCGAATAGACTCAATCGATAAAATGTGAAAATATTTATGACTCAATTGATAAAATTAAAAAGTCCAGGTGAATGGATAAATTACAATAGATTGAAAACTTTTTAGACAATCTTCCTACCCAAAGGGCTTTACATTTTCCCAAACACTTTCCCTAAAACCGAATCAAACGTAGTAAGAGCATCTTGGTCAATTAGAAATGCGTTCGTTTACTTGTTTGAATAATTAGGAAACATAAGAAAAGAAAAAGGGGAAATAGCTTCTTTCCAATTTGAGAGGAAATTAATATGTGGGTCCAAATGGGGAGCAATTTTCTTGTACCTTTCTGTCTATTCCCTCGTCTCTCTTAATGCTACCTCCCAAATAAAGCAGAACGAAGGCACCAGAGAGAGAGAGAGAGATAGAGGGCTTTTGCATTCGCGGTTGCATCGGAGAGAGGATGGACGACCAAGAATTCAAGCGCCTCCTAGATCTCTTCCCTCTCGTGCGATCCCGCGACTACTGTGTCAGTCCCTCTCTCTCTCTCTCTCTCTCTCTCTCTCTCTCTGAGGTGCTTTTCCATGTAATTGGTGTTACGGGTGTTCCTGTTTGAAATTGGTGGTTGTGCTTTAGTTTCTTGTTAGGATAGTGAGGAAGATGGATTACGGAGCATTCTCTGCGGTTTTTCCAGGAAAAAAGATGACCCCTTTAGTGGTGAAGTGGGAGAAGTTGCTTGTTTGATTTTGTTTATTTACTAGAGGTATTGCGTGTGGTTAGACTTATGACTAGACATGGATTATGGAGCATTCTCTGTGGTTTTTCCAGGAAGAAATGCTGACCCTTTTAGTGGTGAAGTGGGAGAAGTCGCTTGCTTGATTTTGTTTATTTACTAGAGGTCTTGCGTGTGGTTAGACTTATGACTAGACATCCACCCTTTTGAGGATTTTTGGGTATATAAAGCTTTATGCAAATTACGAAGAGAGAGGTTCAATGGGAACCCATATGAATTTAAACGTTTTTATCAGCTCAAAATTTTGCCAACATGGGTCATTCTACCGTGGCTTAGCCTACTCGATAGGTTAGAGCTTTTCCAAAAAGAAAGTAGTAATGAGTCATAGGGAGTTGATGAATCCAGCATATCCTTAAGTCTGTTTGGTGGGCCGCGAAAGGAACCATTTGAATTGCTCGTGCCTGGGAGCAATCCTTGTCTCTTGTTCATTTTGGGGGTTCTCTTTCTGTGTCTTTGATGCTTACAGTCAATGGTCACTCAAGTTGAACATTCTTATCCCTTAGTATGGAATACCTTTTTCTGCACCGATGATTATCTGTTTGCTATGCTCTCAGGCTGATGAAGATTCTTCAGGACAGTCAACCTCTCAGTCGGCAAGGAATAGTTTGGTACTTATAATTGCGAAAATTTCTATATCCGTGATATAGTGGAACGTGTTTACATTTGTTCATATACATTGGCATTTGGTTGCTGAGATCACCCTGTTTTGTTATGGACAACAGGGGAAGGAATTGCGAGGTCCATTGGCTGAGGTCGAGGACAGTGAACAAAGGAATGTAGTGGAACAGTCTGGTAACCTACAACCCAGGAAACAGTGCTTTGCTTCTTCATTTTTCTTTTTCCTTTTTCATTTTTTGCAATGGTGAGACCGAGGCTGAAGGAGCTTAATGCTGCTTCTATGACTCCTTTTCCATAATTATATGATCAACAATGGTTTTAAATTGCCCATAAAGGTGGCACTCCTCACTGGTTTAGTTGATATTGAAGGCAAAATGATGTTTGAAAAGTGGTTTATGGTTTGCTCTAAGTTTTAGAAAACCATTCAATGTGAAAATGACTGATAAATTTGGTTTTTGCAATCACTTATTAGGAAAAATAATCTTAAAATCCTTTCTTTAAGAAACATCATGCTTGTAAGCCAACAATAAACAACTTTGATCTTCAAATTGTCCATCTGAGAATCTTGGTAAAATGATGTCACAAGTTGCATCGAAAGTACCAAGTATGCCTTATTTGAAGATTTGGCCCTCCTATTCAATCCCTGGCTAAGAGGTTAATTTATTCTAAGCTTTTGACTTGATCCTGAGCTCCCTTGATTTGGGCAGATAAAGATGTTTTCTACACTAACTTCATTATTGCCTTTGTCCTGCAAAAAATTGCCATATGAAGCTAGTTGGTTAATAAGTGGAGATGGCATGCATATGTTTCCGTTTCTGAGACATCTTTGCGCTTGGAAGGCATTTTGTAATAGGAAATTGTACTCATCTCTTTGGCATTTGTCTGTTTTGGCAGATGCATTCTGGCAGAATCTACTTTTGGCCGCTGAGAGGAAGGTACATCAAGCTCTATCAGTAGCATACTCTGATAGTAAAAAGAGATGTGCTAGAGCAACTGCTCATTTAGTAGCACTCTACACTGCATGCCTTTTTTGTCCTTCTGTGTGACTTAATTAGTTGCCAATTCATTTACTGGAATGAATATGTTTGATTGCCCTGTACATGCACGAAGTAAAAGTAAGAATAGCGGTGGTTGCATGAAAAGTTTAGAGTTGAGTGACATTGGAATGCATGATATCGATAGCAAGGATACCTTTGCTAATTGAACCTTCATTTCTTTGCTTAAGTATTACCAGAATAGGACGAGGTATAGCATGTTGAATAGCCGTCTAGAGGCAGCTGTATGCATAAAGAAATGAAAGTTAGTAGCTGACCAGTAGTTCACTCAAACTTGACATGCAGACTTTACTTTTTTTGGTGAAAAATGTGGGAGTAGACCTTCAGTTTAATGTTCCAAAAACTTTGTTTTTCTTGTTGATACATGTCTCGTTGAATCTGTATGCATCTTTGGCAATAGAGCAATACATGCTTCTCAGAGAAACGAGTGATGATCTGTTTGCTACCTAGAGATTCACTTGTCGCGGTTGGGATATTATCTTGAGGGAACATAAAGTGAATCTGCAAGGGAAATCTCACCAGCAAAAAACTTTGGGTGATCGTTTTTCAGGTGGGTGCAGCTGAGGCGGAGCGGTTTTGCAAAGCTTTCCAACAAGTTCATAGGAAACTGGTATGCAGTTCAGTCATAATCCTTCTCCTCTGCACTTTCTAAGCTTCTTGTATTGATCTCACCATCCCATACATAATAATGCAGGTATATGAAGAACTGACGTTAGATGCTGCACAGAAATTTATAAACTCATCAAAAAGTCTGGGCGAGTAGCTCCTTCCCAGATTGTTCTCATTTATATCCAGTCCTTGTACTCAAGTTGTTAATGTTTCCCCCCTTATCTTCAGCTTAGTTGTTCTTGTGTACAATCATTTCCCAAGCCTGTGGAACGGGAAAGCATAGTTTAATTAAAGGTAGGCCACTGCACATTGGACAGATGATTGTGTACAATCATTTGGGATTTCTCAACGGAAAGAGAAAAGACCAGAGTTGCCACCGGCAAGGTTGCTGGTGAGTAAAGGAGATCCAACTGACTTTGCAAGCAGTTGCTTTGTACCATGTCGACGTTGGTTATCTTTGCATCCTTAAATCGATGTACTCTGAATCCGAGAAAGAGATGCGGCAGAATTAGCTGATCATGCCGGCTGTCCTATCCAATACTACTCCGACATACGCCCAAAACCTGAATCGAAGGGAATGAGGTACGGGAAGGTGAGCGAGTGGTGCGGCCTAAAATGATTAGCATGTCATGGCGCAGCTATTACAAGATTTTGGATTCCTTCTTACCACCAGTAACTTCATTGGGACAGAAGTCAAGAGAGTAATTTCTCGTGAACTCCTCGAGTGACGACTTAGGTTTTCAATTTTCAGGCGCAAAATCTGATTCGGATACTACCTACCTATCGATAGATCGATCAAGAGAGAGAATTTTTCGCTTTGCACAAACCCTATAAATTATTTTGGGTGAAGAAGATAGAGAAAACGCCAAGCTAAGAGGAACTCGAGAGTTTTTCTTTTTGGGTCGGAACCCAAGAGAGTTTGACTTGCAAAGTTTACTACAAATTCCACTTGAATCTCATTTGGGTCCATGTAATGTAAGATCTTGATGGGCCGTAGTGCAACTGTTTTAGGCCCATTAAAACGTCCCCGCTTGCTTCTCTGTCTTCCTCCGTCCAACGTTTGATGGGCCACATTGCAACTGTTTGAGGCCCATCAAAACGTCCCTGCTGGCTTCTCTTTCTTCCTCCGTCCACCGTTTGATGGGCCGTAGTGCAACTGTTTTAGGCCCATAAAACGACCCGCTTGCTTCTCTTTCTTCCTCCGTCCACCGTACTTACGGCCCCTCTGAACGCTTCACATCCGAGCTTACAGAGCTTACGGCCATGGCCGGCGACCGCGAAGAGGACGAGGAAGACGTAGTTTGCTTGGACGAGTCTTTCTTCATCAACGACAAGTACGTTCTTCTCTATCGTGGCTGTGTATATATTCTCTTTCCTCTTCATTTTTGCTGACGATAATCGTGAAATGGTGCTTGGTGCAGCTACCAGCTGACGAAATTCACGTTTGGGTCGCAAGTTCTTGAGCTGTACTGTCTTCAGTCGGCTTCCAGTGAGTTCCTTTCTTCGACTGCTCAAATCAGCAAGCCAATTGGTTTTATTCATCTTGTAGCATGTAGGGGCGGATTTCGATTTTCTGTTCTCTCGATAGCGAAGGTTAAGTCGGGAATCTCTAATGATAGTGGATCATGCCTTGTCTGTTCATTGACAAGAGAAGTTCTGTTCTATTTGTTGGCTACGTAAACCTGTAGGAACTTAGCTATGATATACTGCCACCTGCAATTATGCGAGGGATAGTGAATGACTAGAAGAAGAAGAAGTAGAGTGTAGGTTTTAGGAAACAAAATGTGGGTGAACTTTTTATTGGGTATGCGTTGTGCACGAGCACACACAATATACCAATTGCATATTATGCTCGAGGTGATTTGTGCCACTAGAAAGCATTTCAGAGTTGACCCAGTGGATAGCATTCCCTTGTCAACGAGATTCGTAATCCACGTGATGTTTAATTTTGTACGCTGACTGCTTATGAGGCAGCTGATTTTGATCTGACGGGGCAGCTAGTATGGCCTGGAGCTATGCTTCTGAATGAGTATCTCTTGAAGAACGTTGACTTGCTCCGAGGTTGTTCTGTCATTGAACTAGGCTCTGGTGTCGGTGAGTAATCTTTGAAATCAGTCTCATGTTTTTCCCTTTGTTAGATGGAAGATGACTGGTTATGTAAGCTAATTAGCGCCTCATAAAAATCAGGTATAACAGGAATCCTTTGCAGTAGATTTTGTTGTGAAGTCGTGTTGACTGACCATAATGATGAAGTTCTCAAGGCAAGTAACCCAGAGTGAATTCTGATTCAGAGTTTGTGGATTTCTGTGATTGAGGTCTGATATTGGACATTGTGTGCATCCCTTCTTGCTCAGATTTTGCAGAAAAACATAGAGCTGCATTCTTCTTCCGAGAGTTACCATAATTGCACAGGTGAGAGAAATTAGTGCTAAGAAAGTTAGTTGTTTGGAAGGCTGACGTGTTCTTTTTCTGATTTCTTGTGTTCAGGATTAGTGGCTGAGAAGCTAGAATGGGGAAATGTTGATCAGATCGAGCACATTTTGGGAAGTCACTCGGCTGGATTTGATCTTATTCTTGGAGCAGACATATATATCCTATACTGACAAAAGTTAACTGAACTCTGCTTATCTATTCTCTAAGGAGTAATCAGTTTTATAGTCCACTGAGTGAGCATGCCACGATTTTACTTCAATTGGATTTTCACTTTAGACATGTTAGTAGATGATGGATCCTAAACAGTATGTCTGTGTCCTGATGTTTATATTTTGTTGTCATTATCCTCTTTGTTAATAGTTAAACTTCAGACTTCGCCTAAGTCTTGCATACTCGCTCCATCAGTGATGTCTGTAGTACTGCACAAGCTAGATTTCTTTTTCTTTACAGTAGAAGGCAGGTAATCTTTATATTAGTTTGTTCACATCTGTTTCATGGCCAATGTTGTAAAACCTACGAGCAAAAGCCTTGACTATGTTTACGCTTTCAACAAGCAAGCATTCCTTTGCTTTTTAAGACAGTGAAGCTACTACTGCAAATAAGGGGAAAAGGACGCTGCAAGTTCATTCTGGCCTATGTGTCTCGAGCTAAAATGTAAATCCTGATTAAGTTTTTTGTAGAAGCTCTCAAGAACATTCAGAAATTGCTCTCTTGGAAAAATCAGGCAGTAGAATCGGTGTTATTTCATCCTTCATGTTCGTTTACTAAAACTGCAATTCGAGATGAAATCACTGTGTCTTCTGTTCAATAAGACAGTTCCAAGATTTGATATGTGGATGCATGCTTCTAAGTTATTATACACCGTGCTTCTGACTTGCTCCTTTTCCACATAAACATATAATTCCATAGCTACAAAAATCGTAGCCATGAGTATTTCTTTTTAGATGTTCTTGGAGCTTCTTCACAGTTTCCTGAGTACTTCCTTGTAAAAACCATTTTCTTTCTAGAATACCTGAAAGAAAGTCCTTACCAAATAGGAACTAGTTTTTCTCTTATCTCATAATTTTCTGGGAGAGTGAATGCGAACCAATTGTTTGCTCCTTCCTTGCAGGATGGACTCCATGGTTGTAAATGAGGCTACACGACATGGAATGAAGATTGCTGAAGTACCTAGGACTCGATCTGTTGTGGGGAATCTAGAAGGGACTATTTATGAAGTCAATCTGTGACCGATCCATTTAGTGCTTGCAGAATGATCAATGTGAAGAAAGCTTGCTTAGAGAAGTGTTCCCTGATAATTAGATGAAAACTACGAGATGTTTCAACAACAGAGACAAGAACCTGTCAATCTTCTGCGAAGAGATGACAGTCCCAGAACAGGCTACTAAAAAGATCATGATGCAAAAGCCGTTCCTGTCAGAGTATACTGATAATTTCCTGGTTTTACATGAGTTTGGTGTACTTTCCTTTCTAGTTCTTCCTGGGAAGGTATGATAGAAATTTTGAAGGGTTTGTGCAATGTTTGGAGTGGATTAGACAGTTACTTTTTTCAGGTGCAGGAACACTTCTCTCTTTGTATTTCTGATGGAATTTCCGGTGATCTTTGTGCTGGTGAACTTAATTGTTCCAAGAGATCAAAAGACTAAAGACAAATCCTTTGGTGGTTGTGAGTGTCTGTAAGCAAGTGTCTGCACTTCTTGAGCAGCTTCCTTTTGTCCTAGAAGGTGAGTAAGGCCCAAAGCATAAAATGATGCCTATCAACCGATGATATCTCACATCCTCTGCTGGAGGTAACGCCTGTTCCTGATGACAATGAGATGGGAAATTCGGTGCCAGGAAGAAGAGATGTCGGTCCTCGAATTGCATCAGTTGGTTCCTTGTACCCAGCTCAAAGGAGTTTGACTGAGCGGAGAATCTGAAGCTACTTCAAGCAGTGTTTCTGTGGATGATGCAGGTAGACAAATTTAAATCAGAGCATAAGAGATGTATAGGCTTTAGTATACGGCGGTAATTTCCATGACATTTTTGATATAGGACGAATTCAGTTGACATTTAGGCTCCGTTTCGTGAAAAATATGACCTTTTGGAAAATATTTTTTGGTATTTGGTTGAACTTGAAAAAACGCAAAAAATATTTTCCACAGTTTGGTAAGGAAAATTATCAAAATTTCCATGACATTTTTATATACGATGAATTCAGTTATGCCGGTATTTCCTTATTTAAATTAGCTTGTTAAAAAATTTCTCAAAGAAGTAGGAATTTGTGGGAGACAAAGGTTAGGCCGTCAATTTGGCCATACCACAACAAGGTCAACTACAGCAAAATTCATACGAGCACAGAAATGGATGGTCTCATGGTATACATAACTCGGCAAATCCGCAGTGGCATGGTAATGAAACTCAAAAGAATGTTATACCCAGTAATCGTGAAGTCAATAAACCAGGGTTAACAAGCTAATTTGAATAAGGGAATACTGATCGAGTACTCCTGTGCTTAGTTTGGTCATTGGATAAGATTGGATAGAATAGGATATAAAATTCAGGGATCATTGTTTAGTGAATCATAGTAATAAAATCGAATATTTCACATCTCATCATGTTTATTGTTTGATTTAAATGTTATATAATTTTAAAGGAACCTAAAATTTGCACAAATAGAGATCCTAAAATTTCTCATGGGACTCTTGCCTCTTTCATTTCCACTTACTTCCTCTCTTTTTAAATTCTTTTATTTCTTTTTTTTCCCTTTCCATCATTCTCTAATTAAATTTTATTAAATAATAAACTTTACTAAAATACCTAAAACATGTAACAAATTTAAATACTGAATACATATGTATATTGAATTCCTATTATAAGATAGAAAGAAATTCAAATATATAAAGAAAATAGAAATAAATAAAAATGATATTTTTTGTTACTTTTTTGTTATTTTTGGAAATTTTTATATTAGAATTCTGATATTACCTATAATAAAATTGTCTTTTAATTTTATCAATTTAAGAAGTTTGTTATTCGAGAAAGATAACTTTTAGGACGGATATTAGAAATTCTATCTACTTTTATTCCACCTCCTTGGGATATTTTTATCCATGCTATGTCCATCTTATATCCGAATTTATCCTGTCATGAGCAGTTATGAAATTGTAAAAATTTTGTCATATCCTAAATTTTATCCTAGCTACCCAACGTAACCTTAAGGTAATTGTGGGGAGAAGAATAATATAAATGCCAAAAGTTGTGTATAATGATCGCTTTAGTGCTAAAAGTTTTATTCGGATCACTTAAGTGCTAATTTTTTTAAAATATCGTTTGAGTGCTAATTCCAATATACTTTGTTAGAAATCCGATGTGGCCTTATTTTATTAATAGTGAGGTTGACGTGGCTTGCCACAAAGTCCACTCAACATCTTAAGTTGGGACGACATCGTTTAAGGCCTCTTCCTTCAAATAAGAACCCTAAATTGGTTGATTCAAGAAAATTCCCAATTTCAAGGCCTAACCCTAATATTAGTTTGCCAAAAAAAAATTCACAGTTCAAATTTATGAATGGAGGGAAGGTGCTTCAATAGTAGCTCAAGCCCTAACCCTAATTCTTCTTGAAGCGAAGAAGAAGGTGAGTGATTATTATTGCGGGTTACTAAGTCCAATAAGAACATCTTGGAGTCGGTTGAATTCGAGAAGATGATTCAATGGATGCGCCTGGTACAGAAAGGCTCGAAGTACAAATATTTCAAATGGGTCAATGCGCAATTCTCCGAACAAGCGATAAAGTTGATATTAGAGCTTCTTGAAGAACGACATCAACATCTACCTACATTAGTGGACAAGTTGGAGGATGTCGAGTCAATGCAAGCTGAAATGAAGGCTTTAGCATCTTTGGCCAAGCATTTGAAGAAAGAAGTTTCAAACATGAAAATTGAAAGAATGTGATCTCCAGCATTGATTGTCTTGTTGTTCCATTGTGTAGCCTATTTCAGGGGCAAATGTAAAGTGACTGACTAGAATAAATTTCTCAGTCTACCATGGTGAAAGATGAGAGGAATATGTTCTTGTGAAGTGTAACTTGTAACTATAGTCTTGTCATTGGTTTGCTGCAATTTTTGTATGGAACAAGAATTCACTACAATCTATGGTTTGAAATGGGAGGCTGAAATTCATTGGTTGTTCTCATTTACAAGTTCCGTTGCTTAGTTGTGTGTTGTGAACTTAGTTTGCTTTGTTTCTGAATGAGATGTTATGTTAATACTTACCGAATTGCTGCAAATTTTGTTGCAAACGTTGGTCAAATGAAAGAGTTGGCGGTTTGCTGAAAGTGGTCAATTCAGTGCTACTCGTCCTTAAAACATGAACATTTTAGTGCCAAGTTTTTACTGAAGTGATCACTTTTGTGCCAAATTTTTTTATCAAAATGATCACTTTGGTACCAAGTTTCTATCAAACAATCTTTTAAGTGCTAATGGTAGTTAAATAATGATCGCTTCACTGCCACTCGTACCTACAATGCATTAGAAACTGTAGGGCCACTCGTACCAATCGTTTCACTTTAGCAGGTGCAGGGTGCAAGCTCCAATAATTGTGGTTGCTGGTGCAGCTCCAGCTGCTAGCACAAACAACCTCACCAAGCACTAACAACACCTACACTAGCCAAAAGATATCCCGCCCATCACCAGCAACATAACATCAACCAGCAGAAATATGAGAACTTGCAACCAAAAACAACACAACAAAAAAAAGGGAACTAACACAGACTTCATTGCCATTGACATTCAACTAATCCTTTACAAACAAAACATACATCAGTCAAGGTTCACCTCCCACCAACATTTCAACACCAAAAAAAAAAACACGAGCACCAACCCCATCAATGAAGCTTGTCATCCAAACAAAACAAATAAAAGCTACATCTAGCACATTAAACTCAGTTAATCTTTGACCAAAAAAAAAATCAATCAATCTACATCGTCCTAGTTTATTTTTTCCTTTTGATGGCTTTTTTCCTTGATTTATGATCTTTGCACTCTTCCTAACCCATCGTGTAGGTTCTTTGGCTTGTGTAGGTTCTTCAACTTCTTCAACTGGTGCAGGTTCTTCAATCGGTGTAGGTTCTTTAACCGTCCTTGTCCCATGCACCTTCTTCATACCCAGCTCTAGTTGGTAGTCGTTTTGGAGATGCACCGATTTCTTCTTCTTTGAAGCACTCTTCTTTGGCACAACACTTGACTCTTAAGTTGGGCCATCTTAAGAGATAAGTAGCTCGAAACTTCTCCTAGACTATAACAATAATCATATGGTCAACGATATGAAACACTATCATTTAAATGCACGAATCTTACAAACTTACATGCAAAATGGTTACTCCAGTACGTTCGCCTGTATAAAGGCTATAACCGTATTGCTTTATCCTTTTTCCAAGAGGCCCTCTTGTCCGTTGTGATGCCTCACTTTCAGCAACCTAAGTAGTTGGTCTTCTTGTCACCTAAGAAAAACATAAAAAGTTAAAGTTCAGTCCATAAATAAAACAAACACAAAATAAATAATTGTACAACTTACTGGATATTTTCCCCTCCTCATCTGTTCAACTATCGATTCAGTTATTGACCTTGTAGATGCCCTCAAGTAAGTAAGCCCTTTGTTGGCCCTACAGCTGGTCCATCAGTTTGTGGCCCTTTTGAGCTGTGGCTACCCTTGCACTTGTCCCTTCAGTTGGGCCTTCAGCTGGCTGATGTTGTTGATGTTGCTCTTCAATTCACAACCTATCTTATTAGGCCCTTCCATATCGTAACAGGAGCACTTCATATTTGTATTAGTTTTGCTCATCCTCTGACTTGAGACCTCTTCCTCCTGCATTTTTTGTCTCCACTTTGGTCTTCCTATTTGCTTCTTTAATGGCAAAGGTATAGGGGCTTCATGATCTGTTATCTCCTAAAATTTGGTCAATCCGACATGCTGCACCATGATCTGTCATCTCACTATGACTAGACCCGATGTTGCCTTTCTAGTCAGCGTTGTTAGTCAGTTTATGGCTGACCCTCGCGTTCCTCATTAGGAAGCTACTCTACGGATTATAAAGTATCTAAAGAAGGACCTAAAGAAGAGTGTTATCTATCAAAACCATGGACATTCTCGTTTCGAAGCATTTTGTGACGCAGATTAGGCGAGATCTCCTGCTGATAGGCAATCTACATCTAGTTTTACTATATTTATGAGTGGTAATCAAGTCTCGTGGAAGAGTAAGAAGCAAGATGTGGTTGCTAGATTTAGTTGCGAAGCAGAGTATCGCTCAATGGCAAGTATAACGGCAGAGATTATGTGGCTGCAGTAGCTTTTGATAGAGATAGGTTATTTGATTGTCCTTCTGAATTTTAGTGTGATAATCAATCAGTCCTACATATTAGAGATAATCCAGTTTGTCATGAGAGGACTAAACACATCGAAGTTGATTGTCACTTTCTGAGAGATACTTTACTCAGGAACGTCATCGAGTTTGGATATATTCGGACCAGTGATCAACTTGCAGACATCTTTACAAAATCTACTACTAAAAAGATAATAGAGTTTATTTGTAACAAGTTGGGCATGATGAATATCTATGCTCTAGCTTGAGGGGGAGTGTTAAGTCACGTGGGCTTCCTCCTCTCTTTTTTCTTTTATTTTATTTATTTCTTTATGGTTATTTATTGGTATTTTGGGCTTGACCTCTAATGTAATAAGCTATTATCTATTATTAGTACAAGATGTATCCCTAACCTACAGATACACTGTTTTCTCTTCTCATCCTCTCAAACGCTGCTTTCTCTTCTCTCCCTCTTCTCTGTCAATTTCAATTGGTTTGCACCTGACTCAAGTATTCTACTTTTGAAAGTTTTGCTGAGGTTGTTGTTGACAATATCCCATTTGAATGCTTTACTGAAGAAGACCCTACACCAATGCTTAGGTTTATTTCGAACTAGTGCGTCAAAACCTTCCTTTGTTAACTCTAACAACCCTTGCTTGGCTATTCTAAATTCAGCCATGTTAGTGGTCCTTGCTATCTACCAAAATTGCTTCTGTAACTTGTCTTCTGCATAGCTCTTTGCCCAGTTTGCGTATATGTGCCTTGCACACATTCTATGTTCAGCATATAGCATCAACTTAGCTAATGCCGAAATAAATCCCTATGATAATTCAAACAAAAAAAAAATCTTATAAGCAAAAGTAAAATTAAGCAATTTAATGATATAAAGCATACAATTTACAATAGCATTACCTTTTGTTGGTCGTTCATGAATGCCCAACCTCCCCTATCAGTTATTTGAAGGTCAACCATTAAATTCTTTAGGAACTATGATCAAATGTCCTTCTTCTCTATCTTGACAACAACCCAAGCTATGATATACATTTAATTATTGGCATCTCTCTTAACGGCAGCCAACAACTCTCCCTTGCATAACCCCTTAAAAAAAAAACATCCATACATTCCTACAACTCTTCTACAACAACCAAAAATCCCCGTCTGCATGCATCAAAACAAACATAAAATATATGAAGCTTGATCCAAGAGTCAGGCAGTAATCTCTCCACAATCTCTACATATACTTTACTGAATAAGTTTTGAAACTTACACTCAGAAGCATAATCCCAAACTTGGGTATATTTTTCTTTGTACCGACCCACTAATGTACTTATCACTTTCTACTTGGCTCTTTGGCATTGATTCCTCGACACATTAACCCTTACTTGCTCCTTCACATACACCATCTCTTCCTCGCCATGAAGATAATAGTATATAATATCCTTTTTACCATTATCATCACTGAAGTATCGCAAACCCTCTTTCAAACTCTTCCCAAAAACACAATAATGCAACTTATCTACTTTGTATCGTAAATTATGCACTATTTCCTTTAGGAATTGACTATAGGATGGCTTCCTTACATCGACATAGATGATACCTTCAAGCCCACCAACATATTCCTACTCCTTGGTGCAAATAATAAATTCCCCACCATGGCAAATAATGATGGGTGTAAGATGTTGTTTGTCCCCATGCCAACATTGCAACCAATGGAAAAATTATTAGCTATTGGTATCACAATGCGGAAAGGACGGCAAATGCACGTGGAGATCCCCGCAATCGCGATAATTTCTTAAACAATAACTCAACGAGCCCAAATTTTTCACATGGAGGTCTCCACCAAGCAACAAAGCCTAATAATTTTTCTAAAAGCCAATGTCATTTAGTAGACAGAAAGCAACAGACTTCAAAGCAACAAAGACCCCTAATTTTTCGCATAGAGGTCTCCACCGAGCCCTACTTTTCTACGCAATTCATCCATAGCGCCATCGTTCCCACACATACACCGACAGCAAGAGACGGAGCTCTACAAAGCCCTAATTTTTCGCATCATATGAGCCCTGATTATTCTCCTCCAGTCAATTTTGCGAGCAACAGGGGGAGGTTACAAACCTAACAGCAATGGTGAGCGATGGCAAGCAACAACGAGGGACAGAGTGTGATTGCAAGCGAAGGCGAACGAGCGACGGGACTGTGAAGAGGAATGCCATGACGGTTGCAATAGAAGGGTCAAAGGAAAATCTCACATCCTTGTTCTATTATTGTGCTCCGTGCCACATTGCTCTTGATTCTTATGGAACGATGTCGTTTTTTTTTCATTGATCTAAGAAAGAAAACGATGCCGTTTTGGGACGTGGTACCATGTTGGATGAAATGGCATCGTTCTCTAAATCCCACGTGGATCTTTTTTAAAAAAATGCCAGCTCAGCCAAAAAATTTAATTGAAGATGTCCCATATTAATTTTGGCCGGAATTTCTCACGAGAGATGAGATATCAAAGTAATCATTTTGTCTCCGATTTGGCACTTAAGTGATCCGGTGGAAACTTTTGGCACCAAAGTGTGCTCTGTACACAACTTTTAGCATTTATACTGTCCTTCTCCCGGTAATCGTGATTTGGAATTGAATTGGCACAACTATAATAGGTTTATAACTTTTTTGATCATTTTTCCGGTACTTGTGTAATCGTGATTTGTCGATGTAAAAGACTGGTTTTTGCATGTAATGTTCTTGTAACGGGTAAACATCACCGGGCTTCATTCGATCTCATCGTACGCTGAGAGGAATCTTTATGCTTTGTTTGCTTCTGGGGACGCCTGACCTGATTATAGTAGTAGTCTAGGAAAGAAACATTCCGTTGACCGTGGACCCTTTCTTCTACTCCTAGGATAACGTAAGTGTCCACCGTGAATATTACCCTACAAAGTTGAGCATCAAACGTATGTCGTTCCATATACAAAGTCGAGCATCAAACGAACTAACCCTAAGACAAATATTCAGTCACTGAAGACCACCTTTCTATTTAGGATACATCTTCGGCTTTCAAGTTCCGCGAATCGACCTGAAATTCCCGATTTCTTTAGCCGTTAATCAGGCCAAAGCTTTGAACATTCTTTCGTCAGTTGAAGCAAGAAATGATCCCTATATATCACTGCAACGTTTTCTTGATTTCCAGGAGCATAAGGCATTCCAGAGAAGACTCAATATCAATGGCGTCTTTCTCTCCGAATGATTCAGGCTTTTCCTATGTGAGTGCACCCGCCAGTCCTGCTGCGCGGAGAGTGAGCAATGTCTCATTGTTCTGCAGCACGCCGGCTAATCACTGCAGAGAGAATGCGTGTCCTCCATACAATATTGATGCCAGAAAATTAGACCCAACAGGGTCATGTGAGCAGACGAGCTTGGATTCTGATCTGGACTTCGAGTTCGACACGAGTTGGGGGTGTGTTCTCGATGCGGATGCGGACAAGTTTATCACGAGCCGGGACCTCGAGTCCCCGCTCCATGAGAAGTCAAGGCCAAGGGGAGACTCACTCCCTTCAATGGCTTTTGCTGATGAGCTCTTCTGTGATGGGAAAGTGATGCCTCTGAAGCCTCCACCTTGTTCCTATCATGAGAGCAAGGCCGGAAATCAGAGTCCTGTCGGTTCACCTTCGCCAAGGTCCCCAAGATCAGGCTTTAAGGTCTCGTTCCACTTCCGGCGCAGGAGCGGGTGGAATGATGATTTCGACCCGTTCATTGTGGCACTGGAGAATGTCAAGGGAGACAGCAGGGCAAGAAGGGCGACTCAGGCTAACGATCACAGGCGGACTAGGTCGCTTTCACCATTCAGGGTAGTTCGTTTTATTCGGGTGTGGAATTACTAAAGTTAGTATTAAACTTCTAATAGAACTGGCAGAACACTGCGGCGAGCGCCTCATTGTACTTGTCCTTGTGCTGACGTGCCTGGGAACCAAATAAGTCTAAACGAATAGAGTCGTAATTGCAGGTTTCCTGGTAATTCGACTCTCATCATGAATTTCCTATGCGATTTGCAGGGCTTCAAAGCTGAGAATCCACGGAGGTCCATCGACTTGAGGGGAAGGAACCACCAGGAAAATGGGCGAGAAACACCTGGAGCACCTGTAAATCCGCCGGTCGAGCCACTGGACCATGCCAGTCCGCCCTTTTCCAAATGGGCGCCTAACCTAAAAAAACAAGCGGGTCTTCAACATGATGACCAAAATCCCATACACAGCCCAAAACAACGAGAACCCCATGGCAAAGTTGGGAAGGGCAAGAGAGAAAATGGAGAGTGCATTGTGAGGGAGAGTAAGAGGCAAAGGATCTGGAGGTTTCTGCTGAGGAGTACATCGTCGGGGCCGTCTGCCGGAAGAAAAGAAGGCGAGGAAAAGGTGAAAGCTATCTGGAGGCCCAAGGTCCGTATCCTGAGAAGATTGAGCTTTAAGTCAACTGGAAGTGGTGGAGTAACTACTCAGAATGATGAGCAGAGAAGAGACTCATCAGTGGCTAAGATGACACTGGTACAGTACAGGCCAAGGCTGTTCCTTTGTTTGGGTTATGGTCTGAAAAGAAGGTCGAGTTATATGTAGTCGTTTTGAGTTCGGGTCGGCGCAAATTGGGAGGAATTCATGGTAAGATCTTGCAGTTTTTGCACACTCTGGAATTTGGATGGTCATGTCAACTCACCCACAGTTCTAGTCACTAAATGTTTATATCGATTCCATTGCTGTACCCACCTTTCTTGATGTAAAAAGAATTGAAAGTTGGGATATTTTTTTCAAGTTGTCCCTAGACTCCAAAATTTGTCAGTTGATGTTGTCTTCAGAACTTCAAAAAAGTTCTCGTATCTTGACCAGTGGAACTGTTCATCTCTGTCACAATAGCATGGACATTGGTATGTACATACCGATCGCATCGTACCCCGTTACGTCATTACCGACCCGCTTACTTCAATTTTCAGTGTATGGGCGCGACTATATGTTAGTGTGCCACAATGCAACCAGTAGTTTTGCACCATAGCTGGTAATGTGCTGCACTGACCATACACAACCAGAGGTACCAATTCATCAGGCTACGGCGGATTTCAATTTATCAACTATGGTGTTTACACCATCATAAGTAAGGTACATCGAATGTCAATCAATGGGAGGCAATTCACATGAATCATCATCTGGACCACAGACCAATCCTCCCACAAATAAATTAGACCAAAGGATGAATATATGAATGGAATTTAGGAGGCCACCTCGAGTAACACGATCATAAGCTTGTCAGAGTCTGTGCAAGTCGCTTCAACCTTGCAGAAAATAATTAAAACCATAACCGTTGTTCTGACTTTCGAGATGGGGAGTCTTCAGATCGATTAGCTCCAACAGGAGACTTCATAAAAACCTACTCCAGCACTTCCGTTGGCCACAGAGTCTTCCACATTGAAATCTCTCTCTCGTTTTTAAGCTTTCTGATTCCTCCATAAAAACCGTCTGCTTCATTTCCCTCCTCCCTATGGTTTCTCCTATTTATGGCTGTATGTCTCCACCGTGAACCTGGGGCATACTGTCTGAACTCCAGTATCACCGTACCTGTCACAAAAATAACCCTCTTGTTATAGGCCTACTCCGACAAAATGTGTGAGCATGCATCTACCATAGCTCATCATGCATGAGGCTTCTACCGTCAACTAGTCCTAGAAAAAACCAGAGCAGTAAAACCCACGGACTTAGTATTCATCGGCTTTTGACAGATCATCGTATGTACAACTACTTCAGCTGCAGTCAGAGCTTGAATGCAAAGAAGCAACAGCTTCATTCATGCTTTAGATAGCTACATCCAACCAGAAACAATTTCCATCTAATTGTTAGGATGATTTAGAAAGTTTTAATCATCAAGCATCTGAAAAAGATAGATCATCTATGTTGATAATTAACTCAACAATATACATGCTAAAGGAGATTATCAGGCAAAAATTTTTAGGTCCACTCCCATATCGGGAAAATTTACATGAAAGTAACTGTTTCAGAGATTTAGTATCAAAACCTTTTAAATTCCCGAGAGGCACTCAAATTCGAGAAGAAAATAAATTCTTAGATGCCCTGACAAGGTGGGATCATTGTATACAATGGATAAAAGGTACAGGAGATTTCCCTTTTACAGCTAAAAGAAGGTGAAGAGGCAATTGGAAATGAGACTTGAGGGAAACATGCCAAATGAGAAAAGAGCACAAAATTGAATCAGAATCAACCATCAAAGCAAATTAATTTTCCCAAATGTAGCTTCTTGCATAATCAGTTTGTTTAGAGTGACTTCTGCTTTTTAACTTTTCCCTATTCCTTGCGGCTCTAATTTGACTCTTATTTAATGCAGAATACATGATAACGCAGAAAAAGTATGCATATTAACCTGTAAAACTATATGTAATATTTCCGCAACTTCACAATTAACTAATATTTCAAGTAGTGGCGGGAAAGTCAAAGAAAAACAATTTGCTTAAAAAAGTCTCAATCCTTGACACCTATGCTATTCACCAAAGCACTTGAATCCCAATTTGACTAATAAAACTGTTCGATGAAAAGATTAGCTATGAGTAATCACAATTATATAGAAGTTCAAACGAAGAATAGTAACTTTAACATTAGTGGAGAACTCACTGTAACTTAATGTTGTAGACAAAGGCCTTGGCAAGTTTATATTGCTCAATTACGATATAAAATGAAAAAGGTACCTCTTCTAGAAGCGCATAAGCTGCTTAAAGTGCCTCATCCGTTTCTTGTCCACCGCGTATGCATGTCAATTATGGAAGTGGCAAAGGAAAGTGGGACCATTTTTCTTTTCCATTATCATGGGGCACATGCAGGATATAGAATAGGTGAAGCAACACGAAATGATGGATAGCTCAGAAGAATTTTAAAAAAAAGTTTAAAATGATTCCCTAATCGTAGAATAAATATTTGAACCCCACAATGCCATAAGACTACAACCTTGGCCAGAGAAAGAGCCAAAAGGGAATATTGAGCAACTTCAATATGGTCAGCCTTAATTATTCCTCTCAGACAAATCTTATCACGTTGTTGGTGAAAAGCATAACATCTTGACAAGAGTTGTCCTGGGGACCAATGAGAATGAAACAAGAAGCGGTCCATACAGTGAAAAAATGGTCTTGCCAAGGACCAAAGACAGAGCAGATGTCCATTAACTGAAAGCAAAATGCACTCTTCTTATGATCCACATTTCAAAAGGTGTTAACTTTGTGTTTCAAGAATGAACACGTCAACATTATGCTAGTTGGCTGATTAGCTGAGAAGTTGGTCCTCTACATGCTACTCCAATGGTCGTGACCGTTTAGAAGAAAGATGCATCCATCACCAATCACAATTTGATTCCCCTATTCGTCGTATTTTGCTGATATTTACAGGCTTCGAATCCCATAATTTGAATAGTTTCATCTGAGTTGTAAATGAAATCAATAACTCACCACTATTGTGACATCGGCAGTAGTTCACATTGCCACCACATGACTCCAAGTGACCAACAACACCATACCACCAACCTGAAATAGCCATGATACATCATAACAAACAGTCAATCTACATTAGCAAGTTCAAGTAACTTTTATCATGTAAGTCATACCCAGCAGCCCCCATTCTAAAAACAATTTCATGCTGATATAGGTAACTAACAAGCCTCTCTCCACCTCTGACAGGCTAACTATGCAGTTCAACCAGCAAGCCATTACTGAGTAGTGGAACCTAAGTTATAAAATTAGGCACGGCTAACTTTCTTTGTAAGTCAATGGTCATGAGATACTGAACAGGTCATTCTTTGATGAAAACCATATCAGCGGCAAAAATTATTCTGGCTTTTATCTCAATAAAATGAAAATGTGACATATCAAGGATAGTAACAGACATTATAGAATATTTCTGAGTATACTTAGCGATTGCTTCCATTTACTGGAATTTTGAAATGAAAAATGCTTGGACAAACACGAGCAAGAAATCGAAGAAGAGATTGGGTCACAAAAATGAAGTAAAAACCGAGGAATTAGCTAATCAGACATACCATAAGGAAATTCTCTGTTTACCCTCCACTGAACTTCGATGTGGTCACCAGGCTGTAGGTCATTCAGACAGTCAGAAATATGAAGATCATGTGGAGGGTTATCAACAGGTTGTGCCCTTAGTCTATCCCACGTGATATTACTTTCTATTGCACCTGCTCTCCTTCCATGAGGTGGGTACCTGCATAGTCAGACAATTAGACATTAGACGAAAAAAGATCAAGATGCACATGCTGATCCTCCTTGGACAGATTGCTATTCAAAACAGAAGAGGATCAAGCTAAATACATCTCTTGTTAATACATGAGTTAAATTGATAAGCATGTTCCGGGGGAGGCAAGAATATCATCCACTTGCCTGGCTTGGAATGTGTCGGTTCGAGAGTCATAACTAAGCTCAGCATCGTAGCAGGACAACATAAATCCCACATGACCATTCTGCAGAATGCATAAAACATACTTTTGTTATGGTAAGAAAGCAACGGAATAAATTTAAGAGAGGCTAATGAAATTGTATAGCTGGAAATTATTTGTTTTGTATATGTACCTCGCGGTTGTAAACCTGAGCAGGGAAACAGAACTTGCCGGTCTCAAGAGCAAAGTACCAAGACATGATTGAATCGGTTGGAGGGGGAATCCTCTGCTTTTCGCTGCTATCGAGTTTTGATTTAGTCCATGGGAAAGGCCGAAGAGCAAATAGGAGCCTCGCAAGGCCCTTTTGTTTGCCTTGTTTGAGATTGCAGATCTCCCTCCTACCAGCGATATACCACTTCCACTGCCGATATGCAGCTGGACCAATGACTCTGCCCCACTTTCGTTTCATGTGACTTTCCCAAAGGTGATCACTTATACACCTATTCCTCAAAGAACTGCACACACCAGCCGTGGTAAAAAGTTCGGCCGGTGGAAGCCTCTCCAGGATGCTTTCTAGGACCAGCTCAGGCAAATCTAATACCGACATCTCTCCGGTCTCTACATTATCTACTCTGGAAGAAAGATTAATATTTTGATTTTTTGGGCAGGCAAAAAAGATCTCTCATTTAGAGAGAGGGAGACAGAGAGGTGGGTGGGTGGAATTATGAAGATAAAAGTGGTTGGGACGTCCTATTCCTCTTGTCCGTACGACACATGTGTCGAAAACCGTTTGGCAACAAGTTTGTGCCCAACACATGTGTCGACAGCGTCTTCGGCAGATTGATCGCGTGTCAGAATTTTGATATGCGTTGACCGTGTGTCGAACGCGTGTCAGTGTCTGACACATTTCCGACACTGACACTGCTCCTCCTCCACATGTCCATGCTTCATAGATTATGGGTGGTCATGGTTTGAATTAATTGATAAGTAACATCCAATTCTCTTAACACTTTCATTTTTTTTTTTTTGCGGGTTATAATGGTTTAATTACAATAACTTATATTCTACATAATAGATGGTTGTGGGCACTAAAGTTCAAAAGTTTCATTTAATAATTAACTAAGGGTTTGTTTGGCAACGATTCTGATTATTTTTTCCCCGAAACAAAAAAAAGGATGAAAATCATGTTTGATAACGTAAATTATTTTAATTTTGATTTTATTTCGAAAAATAGTTTTGGAGCAAAAATAAGAATAAAAAAATTGATTCTGAAAAAAAAAGAATCACTTTTGAGAATCACAAAAAGGAATAAAGTCTTAGTTCTTTTAAAAATATTAAGTTCATGTGGGCTTTCACGTGGACTTCTGAACTTTATAAAAAAAATTAAATTTTTAAATTTAAAAATAAGCTTTAAAATTTAACAAAAAAATTAAAAAATTTTATAAAAGGGAAGGGAAATAAATAATTTTTAAAAAATTAAAAATTTAAAATTTTAAAAAATAAAATGGGGGAAATTTAAAAAATTTAAAAAAACTTAAAAAGGTTTAAAAATTGTAAAAATAAAAAGATGAAAATTTTTTTAACATCTTTGGCCAAGCATTTGAAGAAGGAAGTTTCAAGCATGAAAATTGAAAGAATGTGATCTCGAGCATTGATTGTCTTGTTATTCTATTGTGTAGTCTATCTCATGGGCAAATGTAAAGTGATTGACCAGAATAAATTTCTCAGTCTACCATAGTTGAAGATGAGAGGAATATGTTCTTGTGAAGGGTAACTTGTAACTATAGTCTTGTCATTGGTTTGCTACAATTTTTGCATGGAACAAGAGTTTACTACCATCCATGGTTTGAAATGGGAGGTTGAAATTCATTGGTTGTTCTCATTTACAAGTTCTGTTGCTTAGTTGTGTATTGTGAACTTAGTTTGCTTTCTTTATGAATGAGATGTTATGTTAGTACTTACTTAATTGTTGCAAATTTTGTTGCAAACCTTGGTCAAATGAAAGAGTTGGTGGTTTGCTTAAAGTGGTCAATTTAGTGCTACTCATTCTTAAAACATAGAACATTTTAGTGCCAAGATTTTAGTGAAGTGATCACTTTTGTGCCAAATTTTTTTTATCAAAATGATCACTTCGGTACCAAGTTTCTATCAAAATGATCTTTTAAGTGCTAATGGTAGTTAAATAATGATCACTTCAGTGCCACTCGTACCTACAATGCACTAGAACCTGCAGGGTGCCACTCGTACCAGTCATATCACTTCTGCAAGTGCAGGGTGCAAGCACTAGTAATTGCTGGTTGATGGTGCAGCTCCAGCTACAAGCACAAACAACACCTGCACTAGCCAAAAGATATCCTGCCCATCACCAGCAACATAACATCAACCCAACAGAAATATGAGAACTTGTAGCCAAAGACAACATAACAAAAAAAAAGGGAACTAATACAGACTTCATTGCCACCGACATTCAATTAATCCTTTACAAGCAAAAACATCCATCGGTCGAGGTTTACCTCCCACCAACATGTCAACACCAAAAAAAAAAAAAAACCTAGCAACAACCCCATCAGTGAAGCTTGTCATCTAAACAAAACAAATAAAAGCCACATGCAGCACATTAAACTCAGTCAATCTTCGACCAAAAAACAAAATCAATCAATCTATACCACCCTCTAGTTTTTTTTTCCTTTCGATGGCTTTTTGGCTTGATTTATGATCTTCGCACTCTTTCTAACCCATCGTGCAGGTTCTTCAGCTTGTGCAAGTTCTTCAACTTCTTCAACTGGTGCAGGTTCTTCAATTGGTGTAGGTTCTTTAACTGCCCTTCTTGTCCCATGCACCTTCTTCATACCAGCTCTAGTTGGTAGTCGTTTTGGAGATGCACCTGATTTCTTGTTCTTTGAAGCACTCTTCTTTGGCACAACACTTGACTCTTGAGTTGGGCCACCTTGAGAGATAAGTACCTCGAAAGTTCTCCCAAACTACAACAACAATGATATGGTCAAAGATATGAAACACTATAATTTAAATGCATGAGTCTTACAAAACTTACATGCAAAATGGTTACTCCAGTACATTTTTCTATATAAAGGTCATAACCATATTGCCTTATCCTTTTTCCAAGAGGCCCCCTTGTCTGTTGTGGTGCCTCACTTTCAGCAACCTAAGTAGTTGGTCTTCTTGTCACCTAAGAAAACATAACATAGTTAAAGTTTAGTCCATAAATAAAACAAACACAAATAATTATACAACTTACTGGATATTTTCTCCTCCTCATCGGTTCAACTGTCGACTTAGTTATTGACCATGTAGATGGCCCTCAAGTAAACCCTTTTCTTGGCCCTACAACTGGTCCATCAGTAGACCCTTCTATTGGCCCTTGAGCTGTGCCTACCCCTGCATTATCTCTTTAGTTGGGCCTTCAGCTGGCTGATATTGTTGATGTTGCTTCTTCAATTCACAACATTTCTTATTGTGTCCTTCCATATGGCAACAGGAGCACTTTATATTTGCACTAGTTTTGCTCATCCTCTAACTTGAAACCTCCTCCTCCTGCATTCTTTATCTCCATTTTGGCCTTCCTATTTGCTTCTTTAGTGGTAAAGGTATCAGGGCTTCATGATCTGTTATCTCCCAAAATTTGCTCAATTCGATAAGCTGCATCATGAATCGGTAAGAAGTAACATATGTGCTTTTCTTGTAACCGTCATCAATTTAATCTTCTAGGTTTTGTTGTTTCGACTACATTGGCACAAATGGCATGTGCGCAAAGAATTCTAGTTAATTGTCAAGCTCAACATGAACACTTTCTCTTCTCTAAGTAGACAACATACTTTTCATTATTATTCATGATCTCAAATCCATCATCTTCATTTCATATTGGATGATAGAACCTAGTAGTAGCCATGTTGTCATCCAATCTCTTCTCAATCCTAGGACCACATTGTCTAGTCCACTTTACAGCCTCATCTCTTTGTTTCTACGGCCTTGTCATGACCATGACTTGTATGTCTTCAAGCATGTTGATGATTGGTTTGCACCTGACTCAAGTATTCTACCTTCGAAAGTTTCATTGAGGTTGTTGTTGACAATATCGTATTTGAATGCTTACTGAAGAAGGCCCTACACCAATGCTTAGGTTCATTTCGAAGTAGTGTGTCAAAACCTTCCTTTGTTAGCTCTAACAACCTCTGCTTGGCTATTCTAATTCAGCCATGCTAGTGCTCCTTGCTATCTGCCAAAATTACTTCTGTAACTTAGTCTCCTGCATAGATCTTTGCCCAATTTGCGTATATGTGCCTTGCACACATTTTATGTTCAGCATATAGCATCAACTCAGCTAATGCTGAAATAAATCCCTACAATAATTCAAACAAAAAAATCTTATAAGAAAAAGCAAAAGTAAGCAATTTAATAATATAAAGCATATAATTTACAATAGTATTACCTTTTGTTGGTTGCTCATGAATGCCCAACCTACCCCATCAGTTATCTCAAGGTCAACCATTAAATTCTTTAGGAACTAAGATCAAGTGTCATTGTTCTCTACCTTGACAACAACCTAAGCTATGGGATACATTTAGTTATTGGCATCTCTCTCAACGGCAGCTAACAACTCTCCCTTCCATAAACCCTTCAAAAAACATCCATCTAATCCTACAACTATTCTATAACGGCCAAAAATCTCCGTCTACATACATCAAAACAAACATAAAATCTTTCAAACTTTGTCCGAGAGTTGAGCAGTGACCTCTCCACAACCTCTACTTATACTCTACTGGATAAGTTGTGAAGCCTCACTCAGAAGCATAATCCCAAACTTGGGCATATTTTTCTTTGTACCGACCCATCAATGTACTTATCACTTTCTGCTTGGCTCTTTTGCATTGATTTCTCGACACGTTAATCCCTACCTGCTCCTTCCCATACACCGTCGCTTCCTTGCCATGAAGATAATGGTATATAATATCCTTTATACCATTATCATCGCAGAAGTATTGCAAACTCTCTTTAAAACTCTTTCCAAGAACACAATAATGCAACTTATCTACTTTACATCGTAAATTATGCACTATTTCATTTAGGAATTGACTATAGGATGGCTTCCGTATATTGACACAAACGATACCTTTAAGCCCACCAGCATATTCCCACTCCTTGGTGCAATAACAAATTCCCCACCATGGCAAATAATGATGGGTGTAAGATGTTATTTGTACCCTATGCCGACGCTGCAACCATTGAAAAAAATATAAGCTGTTGGTATCGCAACACAGAAAGGATGGCAAATTCACGTGGAGATCCCCACAATCGCGATAATTTCTTAAACAATAACTCAACGAGCCCAATTTTTCACATGGAGGCCTCCACCAAGCAACAAAACCTAATAATTTTTCTAAAAGCCATTGTCATTTATTAGACAGAAAGCAACGGACTTCAAAGCAACAAAGACCCCTAATTTTTCGCATGGGGGTCTCCATTGAGCCCTACTTTTCTACACAATTCATCCATACCGCCATCATCCCACACATTCACCAATAGAGAGCAACGGAGCCCTACAAAGCCGTAATTTTTCACATCATATGAGCCCTAATTGTTCTCCTCCGGTCAATTTTGTGAGCAACAAGGAAGGTTACAAACCTAACAGCAACGGTGAGGGATGGCAAGCGACAACAAGTGACGAAGTGCAACCGCGAGCGAAGGTGAATGAGCGATGGGACTGTGAAGGGTAATGCCACGACGGTCGCAATAGAAGGGTCAAAGGAAAATCTCACGTCCTTGTTCTATTATTGTGCTATGTGCAACATTGCTCTTGATTCTTACGGAATGATGTCATTTTTTTTTTATAATTGATCTAAGAAAGAAAACGATGCCAATTGGGGACGTGGTACCACGTTGGATGAAATGGCGCCGTTCTCTAAAGTCCACGTGGATGGGTCTTTTAAAAAAATGCCAGCTCAGCCAAAAATTTAATTGAAAATGCCACTTATATTGTCCTTCTCTAGGTAATCGTGATTATTGGCACAACTGCAATAGGTTTATGACCTTTTTGATCATTTTTCCGTTACTTGTGTAATCGTGATTTGTCAATGTAAAAGACTGGTTTTTGCATGTTTAATGTTCTCGTAACGGGTAAACATCACCGGGCCTCATTCGATCTCATCGTACGCTGAGAGGGATCTTTATGCTTTGTTTGCTTCGGGGGACGCCTGACCTGATTATAGTAGTAGTCTAGGAAAGAAACATTCCGTTGACCGTGGACCCTTTCTTCCACTCCTAGGATAAGGTAAGTGTCCACCGTGAATATTACCTTACAAAGTTGAGCATCAAACGAACTAACCCTAAGACAAATATTCAGTCACTGAAGACCAACTTTCAATTTAGGATACATCTTCGGCTTTCAAGTTCCGCGAATCGACCTGAAATTCCCGATTTCTTTAGCCGTTAATCAGCCGAAGCTTTGAACATTGTTTTGTCGGTTGAAGCAAGAAATGATCCCTATATATCACTGCAACGTTTTCTTGATTTCCAGGAGCATAAGGCATTCCAGAGAAGACTCGATATCGATGGCGTCTTTCTCTCCGAATGATTCAGGCTTTTCCTATGTGAGTGCACCCGCCAGTCCTGATGCGCGGAGAGTGAGCAATGTCTCATTGTTCTACAGCACGCCGGCTAATCACTGCAGAGAGAATGCGTGTCCTCCATACAATATTGATGTCGGAAAATTAGACCCAATAGGGTCATGTGAGCAGACGAGCTCGGATTCTGATCTGGACTTCGAGTTCGACACGAGTTGGGGGTGTGTTCTCGATGCGGACAAGTTTATCACGAGCCGGGACCTCGAGTCCCCGCTCCATAAGAAGTCAAGGCCAAGGGAAGACTCACTCCCTTCAATGGCTTTTGCTGATGAGCTCTTCTGTGATGGGAAAGTGATGCCTCTGAAGCCTCCACCTTGCTCCTATCATGAGAGCAAGGCCGGAAATCAGAGTCCTGTCGGTTCACCTTCGCCAAGGTCCCCAAGATCAGGCTTTAAGGTCTCGTTCCACTTCCGGCGCAGGAGCGGGTGGAATGATGATTTCGACCCGTTCATTGTGGCACTGGAGAATGTCATCGGAGACAGCAGGGCAAGAAGGGCGACTCAGGCTAACGATCACAGGCGGACTAGGTCGCTCTCACCATTCAGGGTTAGGTGTTGATTCGGGTGTTGAATTACTGAAGTTACTATTAACTTCTAATAGAACTGGCAGAACACTGCGGCGAGCGCCTCATTGTACTTGTCCTTGTGCTGACGTGCCTGGGAACCAAATAAGTCTAAACGAATAGAGTCGTAATTGCAGGTTTCATGGTAATTCGACTCTCATCATGAATTTCCTATACGATTTGCAGGGCTTCAAAGCTGAGAATCCACGGAGGTCCACCGACTTGAGGGGGAGGAACCAATGGAGGGGCTCAAGTGAGGAAGGGAGAAGAGGAGTTCTGTACGTAATTATCACACAGAGATTATTGGATGGGGAGCGGTGTTGTGAAGACGGTGGGGGGGAGGAGGAGATAGAGGGGAGGGTAAATGGAGACGTGGAGGGGGAGGAGATGGACGACTGTGGAGGGGG